>APFE030234573.1:28558-39367 GCA_000404065.3 Pinus taeda | reverse complement strand
CGATACGCTTCTTTCTTTATGTTAATGATGTTCATATTTGAATTTCATGTATGAATGGATGTCTAAAAGTTTGTAACCAACTCCTTTCTTATATAACATAAAGATCATTTTTATGTAAATCTTTGTCCATATACTATTGCATTCCTCGGAATTGTTGTTTTTGCAGGACAAAGGAGCGGAAGGGACGTGAAGAAGGGTTTTCACCCTTGAGTAACTACCCAAATGTAGGACCTCAGGTATGTCCTTCTCACCTTAGAAACAACTTTTTCTAGCATAATGGTTGTGTGTGTGTACGTTTCTTGATTTAGACAACTTTCAGTCTGCTAGGGTTCCACCCAAGAGCCTTAGGGGATAAAAGCAACAGCAATCACTTTCATTGTCGCACACTAGTTCAATGTAGCATGCTCCCTCGACTACGTCTAGCTTAACTACAACACGTAGGGACTTTTTCTCGAATATCATCTTCCGCTTCTTCAGGTTAATGACCTCATTCATATCAGCGGCCCAATCTATTCCTATCAACCGCGAGATAGGGATTGTTGTCATCAAAAATCTCTATTACTTCAAAGTATGTCTGTGTGCTCGCGCCTTCGATATCAACTATTACCCCTAGCAACCTCCCCGTGAGAAAAATATTCTGTTGGTTCGCCATTCGTAATTGAATAGGGGACCACCGTAATGCGGCCCTGCCCATACGTTCCCATGTCTGCTTTGGTAATACGTTCGCGTCCAAACCCAGGTCTAGGATTACCTGATCCATTTCATATTCGCTAATCTACATTGTCAATCTCATTTCCCTCCCAATGCACAATGTATCCTTCCCTAATTTCTAGACTACTCGCGGTTCCCCGACCCCGCGTACCTGGTGATCAACTCCTGTAGTCCCTTAACTACCTTATTTTCATGTAGCAGTTTCATGCATGTCTCCAAAAAGGTAGTAAGCATAGAAGGATCCACCCCTAGCTTTGGTTGATCCTTACTACCTAAAGTAGAGGCCTCCACAAAGCTCTTCTTAGCTTCCATGAACGTCTCCTTTGCACGTTGTAAGTCAAACTTAGATTCCTTTGTAGGAGCCTTGCGAACCCATGCATCTTCCTCGAGCTACTTCCCCTTATCCTCCCCTATGTTCATACCATTTCTGAGCATCATGTTCACATTTGGGCCTTCTTTGCGTGGTTCAGACCTCATCATTTGGATATTTTGAGTCGAAGGAAGCTGGAGTACCCCTTTCTCGTGCATCTATGCGATCAACGTAGGAAAATCTATCATTTCATGATCAAACTTAGCACAGTATGAACAAGATATTCTCATCGGGTTGGTACAATCGCGAGCATAGTGCCCTGGTCCTCCACGATTATAACAAATTAACTGTCTGCAGCCTCTTACTGGCCCCATTCCTCCTCATCCTCGCCCTCGCCCTTGAAATCCATAGCACATCATCCCTGTAGCTGGGTAAAGACCTCATGTTTCTATCTGCATTTTTTATGCTGGGGTCCAATCCATCATTAATTCATAGTTGTGACAAGTATGCTCATTATGGCCCACCAACCTACAGAAATTACAAAACAGTTGTTGGGGTGTCGGTGTATACTTCTGCAACAAATGACAGTTATCCATCATGTGTTTTCCTCCTATCTAACAGATCATGCATCATAGCACGGGTGTCACACTCGGCCCTGCCTATGTCTCTGGTCTCAACGGCATTGGTCCCCCTCCTACCAAGTAGTTCGCCAATACTGGATAGTGATCCTTGTCAAGGCCCTGGCCTTTACATTTTACGCACCACACTTCCTCGTGCGCCTCTAACCGTGGTGCCCTATCTTGCTTCAAGCTCTGCATGTCCAGGCAGAGATTCTGTAGTTGTGCATGGATTTGTTGAACTCCCAACCCCAGATCCTGTATCATTGTCTCATGCAACCTCATCGCCATTTCCAATGCTTTAGCCTAGGTAGCAAGTTTCTGTTGTGACAACGTCATCCTCAGGTGAGGTGTTAGAGATGCCACAAACCATGCGCAATGTTGCACATCCGTGAGTGTCATATTAGCCTTGCGGATTGTACTTTTCAGCCACTGATCTAGATCCCATGGGGTCTCACCTAGAAGCATCCCAATCTCTTTGAACCCAATGATTGGTTGTGTCTTTGATTTCAGCTGACTAAATTCTCGGTTCAGTGCATTCTGGATCTCTACTATTCCTGCATTTGCATGATCATTAGAGTGCTTGATATACCATGTCAACGCGTGATCCTGTAGCGCGCTCACCAATGTAGCCTTCTTAATGTTGTCTTCCATGACCCCTTGCACTTCCCACATTACTCTTATGACGAACCAAAACTAAACTGGATCCCCATTCCCTACTCCTTTGAATACAGGTAGCTTGATCATGCTTGCCATACTGAACTACGGGGTTGGTGGAGGTGGAGTGGGTGGAGATGGAGGTGAAGGAGGTGAAGTGGGTGGTGGCATGGGTGGGGGTGGTAACTGTGGAATGCACTGCCTTATCAAACAGATCGTGCTTCTCGGAGAGACCCAAGCGAGCTCTTCCTCACTCTCTCGTGAAGGTGAAATCAAGCGACTGTTTCCTAATTCCCCACTACCTTTGTAGATCTTTCCGCTCTGCATCGTTCCAAACATTAATGTATTCACATCACTCGCTTTTCACATAACAACATCTTAATCCAAGTAATCAGGGATTTAATGTACTTACCTCACAGTCCCTTGAGAAAACATCATTTTTCTACATTGTAGCTCACGGTCATGTCTATCGCAAACTCAATGATAAATGCCCCTATTATCCAGTCAAGCCAATGGTCCACGGCTCGAGTGATCTTATCTTTCGATGCCTCTAGTTTGTGCACTAATTCCAGAGTCCACACTATCGGTTGGTCGAGCTTACACCTTCACTGGTTGTCGGCTAACCTCGTGATCCACTCATACAGTTCAGAAGGAAAGGACACAAAGAAGATCTCATGGATTTCCTTATAAACGTAGCGATCCAGCCACCTTTTCTTGGATACCTGCAGAGTTCTGTTTTCCTGTGTCACAAACTCGTGAATATTCTCTTCCAACCACTCTTCAATTTCCTTCTTCGTTGGGTTCTAGTGGCACGACATGAGACATCCCTTAGGCAGATCTCGATCCTAGCAACGAAACCATTTGTTGGCTTGTTGGGGCCTAACCGAGGTTTAGAAGTGATTTAGCCAAACAAATCCCAAAACTACTAGCTCTTTTAGCAACAGTCCGCAGTGCGCGGACTGAGATCTCAACCGAGGTAGTATGGGAGGGTGTTGGAACCAGGTTTCCGCAAACTAGGGATGTCTTGATGAAGTCTAGGAAGTTCACAAACCGAACCTGCTCGCTTGCGCTACTCCGCGCAGCCGTCTATCCTTCACAACATGTGCAACTACTTCCACACAGCTCTGTAAAGAGCGCAAAGAGGTGTTGTCTAGATCCTTTATCCTTATTGTGATATTATTATAGATCTTAATTTAGTTGTATGGGACTGATATTCTCATTAATCATTCAATATTCATAACAAGTGTGTGCGATCATAAACAATAAAGAGATGCATAAATATAACAGAAGCATAGACACACAATATTTCAGAATCAACTTATCTTTTATTAATTCTCTGTCCAAGTACAATCCTAACTCGGCCCTGCGCACTCAGCTGCAGGGGTCCGCGCACACAGCTGCGGACTCTATCAAACCTCTGCGCCCTCAGCTGCAGAGCCTCTGCCTACTACTATAACACAAGACTCGAACTTACAGACTCAGAGCTAATTCATCATTCAAAATTATGACTTCCTTTACACTTAGATCCTCGCTCTATTTATACAATCCCATGCTCTGTGGACCATGGGTAGGCCAACACACTTTACATTAAATTACATTCTCTTATGGTGGACAACCCTAGACTCTTGCACTTCGCGTCCGCATTTCACGGGGTTTTTACATTACACTTGACCAAAATTCGGGCTTCAAGCCCCCAAAAATTGCTATGGGGGGATACGCTACCCAACAATGATGGTTTTTAGGTTGATCCTTCTGCAATTATGTCAGTCAATTGATTTTCACAATTACAGGAAAAAAATATCTTTTTATACTTTTTTTTTGTCATTTTTTTCTTTGATTATTTTTTTTAATAAGGATAAGAAGGAATCAATTATTCAACAAGTTGGTGCTATCACCTACCAACTCCTTTTCAAATGGTTGTTGGACTTGCTATATAAAATCTCCTTTAGTAAGGGGCTCAAAATATACCTTCAATCTATGCTCATTTACTAGGAACACAAAATTCCGTCTATCAATAGTTTTGATTTCTACCGTTCCATTTTCGAACATTTTGACCACCTCATAGGGTCCCATCCAGTGTGTATGGAATTTTCCTTTAAAATGTTTGAATCTTGAATCATAAAGGAGCACCCAATCACCTGGTTGGAATTATTTTTTCTGAATAGACTTGTCATGCAACTTCTTGCACTATTGTTGAACCAAGATATTCTGTTGAACAACATCCCTTCGAATTTCATCTAACTCGTTCAACTGCATAAGGCGCTACTACTGTGCCTCAGAGAGATCTAGCCCCAATTGGACTACAGTCCTAAAATTCTTGATTTGGAATTCTATCAGTAAGAGGACTTGTTTCCCATACACTAGCTCATATGGTGTGTGTCCCATGTTGTTTCTCCAAGTGGTTCGGTAGGCCCACAATGCTTCTGGTAATTTGTCAGCCCAATCCTTTTTGTTCATACTTACCTTCTTTGTGAGGATAGACTCAACCAGCATATTTTTGGATTCTACCTGGCCATTTTCTTGCAGGTGATATGGTGTGGATTTACTGTGCCAGATTTTGTACTGCTCCATTACACCCTGTACTAGATTAGAAATAAGGTGTGATCCATTGTCAGAAACAATTTCTCTAGGTACATAAAATCTAGTAAATATTTCAGTAAAAATAAAATCAACAACAACTCTTTCAGTAGCAAAAGAACAGCTTTAGCTTCTACCCATTTTGTAACAAAATCTGTACAAACCACTATATGCCTTTTATTTGATGATAATGGATTTATTGGTCCTACGCAATCAATTGCCCATTTTTCAAAAGACTTAATAATAACTTGAGGACATAAAGGTATCTCATTGGTTTGGTTAAGCTGGCCAATTCACTGACAGCTATCACGCAGCTTGACATATTGTTTGGCATCCTTGAACAAGGAAGGCCAAAAATAGCCATCTTGTAACACTTTGTATGCAGTCCGCTTATCTACGTAGGGACCTCCACACAGTTCATTGTGAGAAGATTTTAAGATATCAAACACCTCTTCCTCTCTTACACATCTACGGATAATGAGATCTGCTCCAGTGTAAAAGAGGTCTCCTTGGATCCAGGAATATGCAGCACTTTTTTGAATGATAT
This sequence comes from Pinus taeda, assembly GCA_000404065.3. Classification (NCBI taxonomy): domain Eukaryota; kingdom Viridiplantae; phylum Streptophyta; class Pinopsida; order Pinales; family Pinaceae; genus Pinus; species Pinus taeda. Next base: position 33,948 of record APFE030234573.1, on the reverse strand, counting down.
TCCACTTTTCACGAGTGGATAAGTGAGGTGGTAATTTTCTAGTGACTAAATAGTTAGCTATGTCAGCAAACCATGGGGATTTTGTTGACATTGCAAAAAGGTGTTTGTCAAGAAAATCATCATTAATAAGAATTGCTTCACCAGGATTATTTAACCTTTAAAGATAATGTGCTACTACATTCGATTTCCTTACTCTATCAACAATAGTAATATTAAATTCATGTAATAATAGCAACCACCTAGTTACCCTACCGCTAGTTAATGGTTTATTCATCAAATATCTTATAGCATAATGATCAGTATGTAAAAAAACTTCATATCCTGTAATATAATGTTTGAATTTATTAATAGAAAAAATTACAGCTAAAAACTCTTTCTCAGTAACAGTATAATTGAGTTCAATGGGTGACAAGTTTTTACTAATGAAATAAATAGCATAAGATTGTTTGTCTTCTTCCTTTCCTAAAGTTGCACCAATAGCAGTATCTGAGGCATCAAAGGAAATATGGAATGGGAAGGACCAGTTTGGACCTCTCAGAACTAGTGCTTGAACTAATTTTTCCTTCAATGTCTCAAGGACTGTTGGCAAGTTGTAGACCAAGAAAACTCACTATCTTTAGCCAAAAGTCAGAAAAGGTGGGTAGCTATCATTGAGAAATTCTCAATGAATCTCCTATAGTAGCCCTCATGTCCTAGAAAATCTCTCACTTCCCTTTGAGTTTTGGGTATAGGAAGACTCGAAATGAATTCTATCTTTGCAGGGTCAACATGGATACATTTGTCGGAAATAAGATGGCCAAGAACTACTCCCGACATGCACATTAATATACATTTCTTGTCAATCAAGGTGAGATGAGCTTCTTCGCAGTGAAGAAAAAATTTTTCTAGATTCTTGAGGGCTTCCTGAAATGAATCACTAAACACAGAGAAATCATCCATATAGATTTCTACGCATTCAAGGTCAGGAAAAATAGCCAAGACTGCCCTTTGAAAGGTAGTCGGGCCATTACATAGCCCAAAGGGAAGCACTTGGTAAGAAAATGCACCCCATGGACATGTAAAACTGGTTTTTCCTTGATCCTCGGGTGTTATCTGTATCTGGTTATATTCGCTAAAGCCATCTAAAAAGGAAAAGTACTTCTTACCAGCAAGGGTATCGAGTACCTGATCGATGAAAGGAAGGGGCAAGTAATATTTGAGAGTGGATTTATTTAATTCTCTGTAATAAATGTAAATGTGAAATCTCCCATATTTCTTCGAGACTAACATTAATGGAGAGACCCACTGGCTATTAGAAATGGATAGATAAAATCAGCATCTAAGAGTTTTTGCATTTCTTCCTTTACAACATCTCTTAGAGTTGGGTTCATTCACCTTCGAGGTTGTTGGACAGGTCAGGCTCCATCCTGAATATAGATATGGTGTGTACAAGTTTCTAAAGGGATGCCTTTCATATCTTCATAACCCCATACAAAGGCATCGAGATGGTTTTGCAACAAATTCACAAGCTGCTCTCATTGAGAAGGGTCCAAATCTAAACTGATATACAGGGATTTACCTATACTAATCTCAACAAGAGTAGTGTCAGGCTCAAGAGTACACAAAGGTTTCACTAGAGATGGTGATGATGGAGGTAGAGATTCATATCCTTCCTGAAAATCTAGACTAAATTTTTTTCTCGATGACTCAAAATTAGGCATGGTGTCTAGATTGTTTTGGAAGTCTTGAATCTCACCCTCATGTGAGGACTTAGCATTTTGATGTATCAAGGAAACAGGTTGGGACTCCTCATCACTACTGTAGTATAACCGTAAAGTGTCTCGGAGCTCCTGAATAGATCTAGGAGGTGAACATAAGGTGACTTTCTTTATAGAATCTCCATGGGAAATATACATATCACCAGATCAACATCCAATATAAGTGTTGGAAACCTAATCCTAAATGGGTTAGTGTGGAAGTCGAATGGACAAAATCAGTCCAAGAGACCTTGGGATGTGAATCCCAACGGTCACCACATGTACTATAAATGTATATCAAATTGTTAATAAAATTGTATTGCATGTTTTATCTTTCACATCTCTCTTGCTGCCCATGTGTGTTTAATATGGTATCAGAGTAGGCGATTGCTGGTCCTGCTCCAATTTGAGCCACTTGTTTTTGTGGTCTCTATATATGTCACTTCTGCGTTACCTGACCTCTGCCGCACTGCACATCTGTTTGGCATATACCATTTATAAAACCTGTGCCCTGATCTTCTGTTGCATTGTCATCCTGACCTGACATTGAAACGTTTGAGCGTTGCTCTGCCTCTGTCCGTCCAGCGCTGCTCTGCCTCTGTCCGTCCAGCGCTTCTCTGCTCTCTGTCCACTTCTTTCTGCCTGAACGTTTGATGAGGCTGCGTATTGAATGCTGGCATGACATGGTATGCGAACGTTGAAACCCTTCATTTTCGCTGAATGCATCTTTGTTGTATGCACGATGGTCTGCTATGCGTTGGTGTGCTATGTGTATGGTGCGTTTGAGCGTTGTTGGTGCATTGAACAACCTTGAAACTTTGTTGGTGAGCTGCTGGTATCTTAATCTGTTTCCAGAAGGATCATTTTGAGTAAATAACATCAGGGTCCACGAGATCACGTTTGGATGTAGGCTTTTGTCAAGTCGCATTTGCTGAAAAAGCTTAAAGGCCTCGTCACACTGCCCACAGTTTGCATAACCCATGACCATAGCATTCAATGTAACCACATATGGTTCCGTATTTTCATGTTGCATTTGCCGAATATTTGAAACGTTGTACTGGCGACTACGCTGCTAGACATGGTGAATGCATCTTTGCTATAAACGACCTCCAGAACTTCCTTTCGAGCCATTTCTTGCCATTCACGATGGATTGCTAGAAGAACCAATGTCCTCCTCCTTCGTTAGCGCAGAATATACATACATGCTTTCTTGTTCAACACCTTCTAATGCGTCCTCCACTTTTGAAGTGTTTTAGATTAAGCAGTCGCCCAATTTCTTAGCTGCGCCACCAGTTTTTTTCAAGAACACTCGCTTTATCTTTTCCAGAACTTTTGGCCATTAACAATGCAATATTGATGTGCATCTGTTGCGATCGTTTGTTCTCGGTGCTTGTGGTTTTAGACGCACGGATTTTGGGGGTTTGAGAGGGCGAAGGAGCCGAGATTGGAAAAACGACAGAAACAAGAGAAAAAAGGTTTGGAAGATTCATAATCAAAGTCAAAACGGCAGAAGCAAGAGAAAAAAGAAGGTGGTAGTGGAAAAAATTCAAGATTCTGTACTCCTCTTCCCCTCTCCGATGCTCTTGTCACATTTCTTGGTACTAGTGAAAGTCAGTTGTCCCAAGCAGAAGTGGTGAAGCGAATATGGGGGTACATAAAAGATAAGGATTTACAGGATCCTTCAGATAAGAGGAGAATTGTTTGTGACATGAAACTACGGGAGCTATTTGGGTGTGATACATTTAATGGTTTTGGCGTTACCAAGCTCTTAACTACTCATTTCATAGGCATTTTGTTGCAATTGTGTATAAGTGTTCTCAGGAAATGAGGCAAGTTTTGTTAGCTGCAATGTAAAGTAAATGTGTCTACAACCCTGTGCTTTTTTCTTTTCATTTTTAGGTTTTCTAGGAAAAGCTCTGCTTCTTTAGTATGCGAGTGTATTATCTCGTCAATTGGAAACAGAACCACATCAGCATGATTATCGACATGATTATTTGTCGCTACATGTGACCTCTTGCACATCATCTTACAAAAATCCTGTCTACTGGAACTTTGTCCACTCTGGCCCACTGTTGTAGCAGCCTTTGAAGCTAGAAATCCTTCCGGAGAGCCTATTACTTGTTTATTCTCATCTCTAAAAGCATCTTACATATCAGATGAGATGCACTTTCCTTTCAGCCAGGTAAATACAACCTGTTGAAGTAGCTTTTCTTTTGGCACTATTTCATGCATACACTGGATATGAAGTGATTTAAAAAGGGCAAGGGCGCACATCAAAGTTTGGGTTTTCATACTTTCCAAGTACTGAATTGAGTGCGTTAAAGTAAAAGGTGCATGATTTGGTTGTATGAATTGAATGATGAATATGAAAGTCTATACTCATGGATTGGAAATGAACTTTTGTATAAAGTTATGTTTTAAGATTTGTGATTTGGGTTTTATAAAAGCCCTATGAAATAGGAATAAGTTATGATGAAAGTATGTGAGTTAATTATGGAAGTATGGTGAAAGTTTGGGATAATGTGTATAATCTCATGTGAATATTGGCATGGTTTAGGAAGCATTTGAGTATTGTTTTTGCCTGAAGGTGAGTGGATCGAGATTGATAATATTGAATGATTTTGAAGATATATTGGAAAGCTTCAGCAGGTTGAAATGGGAAAGTGTGAATTGGCTAGTGATTGAAGTTTTTGATTCGGTAAATGCTGGGATGCATTCTTCTAGTTTTAGATATTAATGATCGTGGGTATTGCAGGCCTAACCCTGCATCACTTTTCCTCATTGTTTCACTATTTTTTGAAGATTAAAAATGGCTCCAATTAGTGCAATATTAGAGTTAGTGGACAATCTAATACTCTCTACTATGAATAATACAGTCAAAATCAACAAGGATTTTCTCTCAGAAATTCAGACATGTCTACAAAATGCACAGGAAAAGATTGATTTTTTGCAGCTTGAATCACAGCTACAGCGAGAAGAGCTACATCAAAATAGACACCATTTTGAACCTATTTTTGTTCAGAACATTGAGACAACCACCCATCAGCAGCATGTTAATAATGTTATAGTTCATTCAGATTTAGTACCAAACAAAGCAGCAAGGTTACATGCAGATGCAGAAGTTCAGTCTGCACTTCCTAAGCCCATCATCAGACCTTGGGAACAGCTTGTCCACAACAAGCAGAGAACCGGTCTTGGATATGACAAGGACTTGTCCTTTCATATTCTAGACTACTCAAAGCCTATTCAGTTTCAGAGTGTTGGATTCATTCATGACAGTTCACCTGCTCCTCATAACAGTTCAGCTTCAGTTGTTCCAAACTCTGCCCCTCTTCCACAGCAACAACAATGGCAACAGAATTTGAAATGCCAACACTGTGACCGAGTTGGCCATCTGAAAGATCATTGTTTTGATCTTCATCCATGTAAGCACTGTCATAAAACCAATCATTCTTCACACAGATGCTTCAGAAACAAACGTCCTGCAAGAACAAAGATTCATCTAAGATGGATCGCTTCTTGGAAATGGGCATCAATAGCCAATAAGATAATCCAAACACATGTTAGAACTTGTTCCAGAATATTGAACAGTCTTGCAGTTGAGTTTTCTCCATCATCTCACCTTGTATCTGACAGGGGGGGAAATGATGGTCA
>APFE030234573.1:0-27816 GCA_000404065.3 Pinus taeda | reverse complement strand
GAATTGCATTAAGCATTCCAGAGTTGTTGGTCATCCTTAAACCATCACAGGTTGAGACTTCCCTTTTCAGGTTGAAGTTCTCCCTTTTATGCGGGGTGAGACCTCCCTTTCATGGTTGAAGGTTTCCCTCTTCAAAAACAATAGGAGCACTTCCTCTAGCAGAAGACTTCAGCGTCTTGCCAGTTTTGGAAGAGTTCTGGGAACTGCACTAAGCGTTCCAGTGTTGGTGGTCATCTTTAAACCACCGCGCTTTATACCAACATTTCAGAGAGCACATTCAGCCTAGTGCTGCCATGCATTTTTGCACATTTTGTATTTAAGCTCTCCTTGGACTCATACATAACCCTTCAGATTAAGGGGGGGAATGTTGGACACCTAATCCTAAATGGGTTAGTGTGGAAGTCGAATGGACAAAATCAGTCCAAGAGACCTTGGGATGTGAATCCCAACGGTCACCACATGTACTATAAATGTATATCAAATTGTTAATAAAATTGTATTGCATGTTTGATCTTTCACATCTCTCTTGCTGCCCATGTGTGTTTAACAATAAGCATCAGTCGTAGCAAGCCATGGTCATCCCACAATCAAGGGATTCCCTCCCATAGGATTCTTTGGCTGAAGCACAATGAAATCTACGGGATATTCCCAAGAATCTAAGGAAATGACCACATCATCCAATACTCCTTCTGGCTTGATTTTAGATCTATCTGCCAGTTCAAGCACAATGGGAGTAGGATGAATATGGACCAATCCAAGTTGGTCCATGGTTTGCTTGGTCATAACATTAATGGCTGCCCCTAGGTCAATAAGTACATTGGAGACAAGGATGTCACCTATCTGAACAGAGACAACAGGGTTTCTGGGGTCGGTTATTTTTCCATGTTCATATATCTCGTCATCAACTCTGCTTCTCTACCAACAAATTGAATGGGTTCCAATCTTCTCCTTCCTGCATTCTTGAGGCAAAGTTCCATAATTATTTTTATACAGATGGGGATCTCATTGATAGCTTGGAACAAGGGTACCTTTATGAAAATGTTCCTAAGCTTAGAAGCTAGGCTAGACTCAGGAATGGGGCCTTTCTTCTCCACAACTAACCTCTCTGGATAGGGAGGTCGGTTGGAGGAAGATGGTGAGGGCTTAGAATATACAGGGACAGGTTGAATGGTGTCATATTTCCCAGAATGTTCAGAAGTTTCCTCCTCTCCTTTCTCATCAATGATCACCATGGGTTGCTTTTGATTTTCTAAGGTTACTACTTTCCTTAATCTCAATTGAAGATCATTGACTCCAACTGGCATGGTCTGAAATCTAGATGAAGAAAGAAGGGTCATAGAATGGATCATTTGTACCACTTTATTATTGGGGTTCGGTAAAGGTTGAGCAGGCAGTTGAGCAAGTCGAAGCGGTGGAGGTAAAGGTAATGGTGGCATAGGTTGACTCAATTGAGGTAATGATGTTTGAGGCATTGGGTAAGGTGCATATGTAGGAGGATATGATTGCATCGATGCATTATAAGAATTATGCGAATGATGTGAATGGTTTGGCCCTCTCCATCCTTGTTGCCAAGATTGGGAGGGTTGTCCATATTGATATTGATTCCCATGTTGCCAATGCTGAGAGTGACTAGTGTTAGGATAGGAATATGAGTGTGCATTATAACCAAAAAAATGTGGTGGAGGTTCAAGAACCATACTTGCACTTACCTGAGGCCAATTTCTTCGTGCTCCCATTGCATGTAATGATTTAGCTTCAGGTCACCCCCCTTCAAATACAGCTTTCAGGCCAGGCAAAGAGGGACATTTTTCTATAGCATGGTTATCTACACAAATTGCACATTTATTAGTTTCTTTAATATCTAGAGGACATTCTCTTAGAGGATGCTTTCTTCTACATCTTGAACAGAAAATAGACAATGTTTCTTGCTCTTCTACAAGTTTTTGCTGAAACTTCAAAGAGTATATCTGTTTACTAACAAGATTCATTATTTCAATTTCATATTTTCCATTTTTTCTTTCTAATCCAATAATCATAACATCAGTAGATTTGGTTTTCCTATTTTTATTATGAATTCCTTTACCGGATCTATATTGGTTCCTCGAGAATTTCTTGCACATGTCACAGATCTGATCAAAAGGTTTTTGAGAAATATCCCCTTGTCCTAACATATTTATATTATTCCTAGAATCATCAGTAAGCCCATGTAAGAACAAGGTTCTTATAGTACTTAGATCAAATTTGTGCCTTGACCTTTCGAGGATGTACATGAATCTCTCCAAATAGTCCTCTAGCATTTCATCATCATTTTTCACAATAGTAAATATTTCATCTTGGATATCTCTAATTTTACAATATTCCTTATATTTTGATAAAAACACTTTCTTCATTTTCTCCCAAGAATTTATAGTGTTTCCTCCTAGTCCCATGAACCAGCGGAGTGTTGTGTCCTTGAGAGTTGCAGGAAACAACTTTAACTTCTTGGCATTAGATAAGTAATCATAACTTCTACACAAAATATCAAACTCAAATAAGAAAGAGTCTAGATCTTCATGTACCTTACCATAGAAAAGAGGAAGAACTGATGGTGAAATATTTTTCAATTGTGCTTGTATATTAGGATTCACAATAGGGAATCCGAAAGTAGATTGTTCCTCATTTTCCTGATTTTCACCACTTCCTTCTACATGGTCTTCCATATCTGTCATTGTTGTTCTTCCACACGAACCACTCTTAATAGGCTAAGAAGGCTGACTATGGATTCCAACAGTCCCCTTCTTCCCCTTTATGGGTTGTGTCACAACTGAACTACTGCTACCAAAGCCTAGGTGGACTGTTCCTACGTAATGAGTTTGAGTTTGTTTGGACTTTCTGCCTGCAAAAGAAGGCCCAATATGAATTTTTGTTTCAGATTTTTTAGTGTTTCTTTGGGCCCTAGTGGCTTCTGACCCCTACCTCTTTTAGGCATTCATTTAAGAAAAAATGACAAACAAAATTCGAAATAAAAAATGCAAGTTTTAGAAATAAATTGACACCTATAAACTCCTTCAAAAAATAGAAGCACACTGCAGGAAAAAATAATAGCAAACTCACCCCTATTGCAAATAAATGGAAAATTCTTACCAATTCAAATCTCCTCCCTGGCAACAGTGCCAAAATGTTGGGTGTAGGAATTGAGCTTGAGAAAACTCCTCAACACTTAATTGTCAACCCGAGGGTTTCATAAACTTAGAGACGAAGCACAGGCAATGCCAGAAATGGTATGAAATTTTCATATTTCTAATCCTACTTCTTAAAGGAAATGCTTTGTAGAATCAAATAGAAAACAATTGGAAAGGCAATTAACACCAAGGCAACTCTAGTGCTGGAATGTAAAAGACAATTTGCAAGTAAATCAAGTAAAGAAATTCCACACAACAGAAACAATATTAAATGTTGGAATGAAATGCTATGTTCATCTTCAGGTGGATGGTAAGAAGTCTCACAAGTGGGCCCTTGAAGAATTCTACCTTCCTTCTGATCTTTCTCCCACACAAACAACCTATCATTGCACTGTTGCAATCTGTTTGCACTAGTGCATGTACAATATTTCTGTGTAAGAGTATATTCAATCTTCCTTACTGAAGACTTATGTCTGAGTGAAGGTGCTCTAAGCCTTAGGGCTTGGAGCACTCTGTTCCTGTGTCAAGATACTTACTCTTGCACTGAAGCAGAGTCCCCTTTACTCAGTTTCCGAATTACTTTCAAAAGCTGATAGACGTGCTGAAAAGGAATTGCAACTGTAAATGAAATTTTGAAGTAAACTAGCTGCAAAAAAGAAAATGCTTGAACTCATTAAACTTCGTAAGGGAAATAAACTTCATGACATAAAAACCCTTATAAAATAATCAATCAATAACCTAAGTACATTGCATGTGTCAACCAGTTTTGGTACTTCACCCACAATAATGACATTCTTTGCAAGTATAATATGGTAGTTTAATATAATTGCTTCCAGATATTTCAGAGATGAACTTTTAATACCAAAAATAGTTACTTGATTAATCGATCAATTCACTTGTGAAATAATGGGAAATAAGATGCAGGTAAGTGATTCACTATTTGCTGCAACGAATGACTACACCAAGGTGCAAGCAATAGCATGCACTGGTGCAGGAAAGAGTTCCTTACACGATCCGCTTTGAAAATGAATTAAGATAGAAAACAAGAGTAAAGTAAATGCATGAAATATATCTTATAAACAAACGTAAAAAAACCTACTCTACAAACCACGGATTCGTTCCACACATAGGCTACAAAAGATAATTTAATCCAGAACTCAAAGATTAGCGATTTAACTATTACATCACACAGCTGCAAAGAAATAACCACACCATCTTTCCAAATAACGAAAGCGAAAGGGGTCAACGAGCTGGGTTGGCTAGGCCCTGGCCAACCAGCTTGTTCCCCTTCTAAAGAATGAAAGCGATCAACACTTCAAATAATACATCAAAGAAAAAAGTAAACACTGCTTGTGCAAACCATAGCGATTCTCTTGTATTTATTTGATTCGGAAAATTACATTACAGAGTAGTCCAACCCTAGAGCGAGGCGATAACTAGATTACATAAACCAAAATAATAACCGATGGTTCACTAGCTTCCTATCTACGATCTACATCATATATATCCTTTAGCTCTAGGCCATTTACACTAATTATAGATAATTCTTGTTCAGGCCTCTCGGCCGAACAGACTTAGAAAACCGAATTACAAACTTGGCCAATGGTTATAACACACACGAGCTTCGTTGGACCGTAATCTATCTTTGGAGAAAAATCCTTGGATGTGCGCCACCTGCTTCAGTTCATCAGCAATTAGACTTGGAGTCAAAGATCGACATCCCTCCTCATGGAAGATAGCTCTCGGAGTCTTCCTACTCTAGTCAAATCATACATTGTTAACACTACGTTCCATGATTACTTCTAGTAAATCAATATGAGTTGCAAGAAATATGTAAATAACGTGAAATCTATATAAAAATATTAATTAATATAAACTATGAGCATGTGCAGGAAAAGGGTAACCATCTTGTACTAGTGCAGGAAAGAAGTGTCTTATATTAAGGTAAAATAGAGGTTGATATTGATGGAAATGGGGTAAAAAATAGGGCAATTTAGGATACCAACACTACCAAGTGTCATCCTTGAATTAGTCACTGTGTCAAGGTTTCTCTAGTTAACTAGTTCACATGTTGACAAAAATATTTTGTTGAATCATAGCAGGGTGAACACTTTCTAATCACGTTAAAATTCAAGCAAGTCTAGTCATCATCCACCATATATTTAATTAATTAACCATTTGATCCACCCAGGATTTGTGCATTATTTAACATATCAATGTTGGGGGGGATTGTTCCCTATAGTTTTTGGTCTTATACAAGTGTTTATTTTAAAATAGCCATAACTTCTCATCCAAGAGGAGTTTTTCAGAGTGGGAAATACCATTGCATAGGTATCGACAAGGAATACCAAACCATGTTATTTATAGTATCATTAAGGTATCATAAAATTACAAAACTCAATAAAATTCATCCCTCTTTTGACTTCACATTCAGATGAGGGCATGCAAGATATCTAGTTATCATATTTCTTTCTTTGAGTCATGAACTACATTGTTGTTGTCTTAGACATTCCATTTTACGTCAATGAAACTTTTTTCCATTGATGACAACACTAAGTGAAACAATCTCACCCATTTTAATTTATGGAAACACCACCATACATTAATAGTCATTAATTATGGCAAGCCAAGCCTTGACATGAATCAAACTATTGATTTCATAATGTTGAGGATTGCCCTTGTCTAATTATGAAGATGCATCCTTATTTATTTCCTTCCTTTTGTCAATGCCTGCAATCTCACCTTCAATGTATGTCAGTTAACATCTATATCAATGTATGCATTATCTCCCCCTTTGAAAACAATGGAAAATGGAAATGGTTATCTACCAATGCTTCCATAATTATGTTTGAACCTGATCCTATAGAGTCTCCCTGAAATTATCTTCTTTTATTTACCATATTTGTCAATGTATGCATTCTCTAAATTCCTAACAATACTTACGAATTGTTTCTAAATGTGACAAAGTCTCCTCCTGTGACCATGATGTCAATTCTTCTCCAACCATTCTTGTACTTTCATGTGGACTTGACAAAGTCTTCCCCTAAGGCCATGTTGTCAATGCATCTTCCCTATTGTTGTACTTTCCTGTGGACCTGATAATGTATTCCTCTAAGACCATGATGTCAATGCTTCTTCCCTATGGACATGATAAAGTATTACTCTAAGGCCATGCTACCAATGCTTCTTCAATTGTTCCTCTACTTTCGATAATGTTTTCTCTAAATGTCCCTGGACTTTCTTGATAGAGTCTCCCCTTGAGACTAAGTTTTTCTTAGACTTCTTAACTACTTTTTCTTGTCTTTGATGGAGAATATGAATGAATTCTTTACCTATTCTCTAATGATATTTATGTGCCATTAATTTTCATTTGGAATCTCCTATTGTCATTTTCAATATGCTTCCTCCATATCAAAGTGATCATTTTACCTACAAAGAATTTCTTCTTTGAGTTTTGATTCAACAAATAATAGTATTAAAGAATCCTTCACAAAGGGATTATATCTGAGGGGTTAGATCTAACCACAGTTCTTCACGTCTTCTTCTCCATCCAATAGAGTCAATCTATTATGCAACCAGATCATAAAAAATAAGAAGAGATAAATCAAAAACTTGAAAATAAACCTCTTCAAGTGAGGACCTCCTTTTACATCACATAAATGAACAATTCTTGGATGATCCAAATGACAAGACTTCCTTTCTATATATATAGGAGTCTAAAGGGTCACACTATAATAATGGCCTACATAACGATAATAATGTAAGGGCACAACAATAAAAATAGTGGGCTTTTATGGGGCACAACAGTAACAATATGAGGGCTATATGGGGCACAACAAGAATAATATGGGGCCTACACTAGTATTATAGGGACATAACATGCCCCTCTCCTTCAAAAAAGTGTTTCCCTCAATGCTTGGGTAGTTCTAGATGATTCTATATAAAATAATCATCCTCTCATGTGGAATCTTCAACAAGTAAGTTCTTCCATTTAATGAGATAATCTAAAATTGGTCGATTCTGTAACTTGGTTTTTATTTTTTTGCCATGAAAACTTCAGGATCTAATATGATTTTTCCTTCCTCGTCAAGTTTTTTCAATTTTGTTTGAACTAGAAGCTTTTCAACTATAACCTTATTTAAGGATGAAACATGGAAAACTAGCTGTACTCGAGAAGATGCAGGAAGTTCCAATTTATATGCCATAGTACCAATATTTTGCAACCCCTTGGAAGGACCACAGTACTTGGTTGAAATTTATTATCCTTCTTAGATTGCTTGAGAGACATTTTTTTGTATGGTTGTAACCATAAAAATACCATATTTCCTATGTTAAAACTTCTCTCACTGCAATGTTGATCTTCCTATTTTTCATTTGATTTTGTGCCAAAGTCAAGCTATCCTTTAAGAGTTGGAGAACTTGTTGTTGATGCTCGATGTGATATTCCACTACTTAAACCTTATAATTTTCACTTAAATATGATGTGATAGATAGTGGATTATATCCATAAAGTGTCATAAATGGGACCATCTTTGTTGTGATATGGAAGGAAATGTTATACCACCATTCTGCTAGAGGTAGCCAGTTGACCCATTATTTTTGTTTATCAGATACAAAGCAACAAAGATATCCTTCAAAACATTTACTTACTATCTTAGTTTTCCCATCAAATTGAGGATGATAAGATGAGCTATGAGCTAATTGAGTACCAAGACAAGAAAATAATTTCGTCCAAACATTTCTAGTGAAAATGGGATCTCTGTCACTTACAATATTCTTTGGGTTTCCATGTAGCTTTTGAAATCTTTACATAATTTTTTTAGCAAATGTATTGGATTTGAAAGGATGATATAATGCACAAAAGTGTGCATAATTGGTAAATCTATCAACTACCACCATGATGACACTCTTTCCTTTAGACTTGGGTAAACCTGTGATAAAATCCATTGATACCTCCTCCCAACATTGACTTCGAATGGCTAAAGGTTGTAATAGACCTATGGTTTTAATTATCTCAACTTTATTTTTTTTGGAAAAACAAGCATTCTGCCAAAAAAAATTGAATGCTAGATTTAAGGCATCTCAAAAACATCCTTCTTGGCTTTGTGGTAAGTTTTTAAAAATCTTGAGTGATCTCCTAGAGGTGTTCAATTCCAAAAGAATCTTTGGTTTGAGTTGGGAGTTCTTACATAGATATATGTGATATTTCTACCATAATGAATCATTTTTCTAGATAAATGTATCAGATGTACTGGGATATTGTTGCAACTTTGGAATGAGTTTCCACATTTCTTCATCATTATTCCATTCATTCCTTGCTTTAGTTATCCTATCAAGTTGGATAATAGAAATGGAATAGAGCAATGCTTCCACTTCCTCATCCCTTCTTGAGAGTGAATGTGTAACAGCGTTTTGCTTCCCTTTTTTTGTAGATGATTTCAAAGTCATAATTGTGCAATAAATAAATATCAGATGTGTCAATATTTTAAAGAATAAAGAACCTTCATGTTGAATTGATTTCAACATTGAATTCCAAATTTATGATATTTTTGGGGAAGGAAAAAATATTACCGATTGATGCAAGATTACCACAAGCTAGCTATTCTCATCATAGATCCCCACACAAGATACACAATGCACCATATAGAACGTGGTGTTGATTCCTAAAGAATGATTGATGTGAGTTACTTTCTCTTTTACCTCATATATATATATATTATATAAACTTTTTAATCATTTAGAAATTAATCAAATTTCCAACCAAAAAAATTTTGAATCAATTCCTACCAGATACTGCTTGTTACAGGCAAAAACTTCATAATTCACCTAATTTATTGAACAATATACCTAAATTACTAGAGTTTTCATGTTATAAACTCAGATACATTTTTTTCGTTAAATAATAAGATTTATAATGGTATTTTCATGTGTGATATTCTATAATTCTGAGTCTGTACACCGAGAAAGGACCCGTGGATGATAATGGCAAGCTTTTTGAAGATAGAAATACTCAAGTTGCCCCTTCATGTGAAGATTATGTTGTGCCTGAATAACAAATATCATATACAGAGTTGAATATCCAACTCTTCCCCCAGAACCCGCTACAAGCATGCCTGGAATTGTAAATATATCAAGTTGTTTGCCCTATGGGACAAGTATTTCAGGAAGATTCCTTGCTACAGACCCTATTCAGGTGTGTATAAGAAACATGACATAGCATGCTTTCATATTTTGGTGATCGTTAGGGTAGTTAAGTTTGGTAAATTTGACTCGATTAAATTACTAGAAATTTTTTAGCTCTTTTTTATGATCTTCCAAATTCATCACATAAAAAATTTAAATTATTGATGCATTTTGAAGCAGTCAATGTGGTTCATCATCATAACTATGGAATTGATACATGAAAATATTCATCTGAAATATAGATTTTAAAAAAAAACCCTTCAAATAAATCTTTGCATTCACATAGAAAAAAACAAAAGCATATGCTTACATATTTAGGTGCTCTCGCTATCTTTTCTTTTTTCCCAAGGAAAAATCGTAACCTTAATTATATATAATATTGAAAATTACATGTTGTAGATGCGTCCATGAAGCAAATATCAAAATTCTGGTGGTCAAGCCAAAAACTGAAACTGGCTGTCACATTACTGTAACTGATATGATGCAAGTAGAAAATAAATATACAACAATAGTGTGTCTATAAAAAGTGCAAAAATAGATATATATAATATCTATATATATATAATATATATATATATATATATATATATATATATATATATATATATATATATAAATATATATATATATATAGCAAAATAAGTTTCATCTACAAGTCAACCCAAAAAGTAAGGGATGTGTTGCCCCTTGTGCATGGTGATCATCAAAAGGTCTATGGAAAAATTAATAGAAGTCATGACCATTCTACTCCTAAATCATCTAGTAACCATGTGGTTGGTGCGCTACCTCCTTGGAAAGGAGATCAAAAAGTTGGTTCCTCTCCCTGTAGATATGATGACAAGATATAGAGCCAAATTGTGCTTTTAGTAATAATATTTCATCCAATAGGTTCCGGAGTGTGTACACATGACATACAAATTGTTGATTAAACAAATTAATGACAATCTTTGAGTCTCCAAAAATCTGAAGATGTTGACATCCTTTTTATAAGGAAAACGAGAGAAGATGTCTAAGGCTATTAAGTTCTAATTAGTTGTTTGTGCCTCTCCCTAGTCCCATCCTTAGTTTGTAAAAAATTTCATCACTAAGGTATAAGACAACACCGCTGCCACATCCTTCTTGTTGTGTTGATCCATCTAAGTAAGCCCACGGGAGGGATTTATCAATGGTTTCAACATTGATGGTCCTGTGAAGTTGTTTGGAGTCATCCTTTGGAATCAAGTTGTATAATGCAGTAATGTGGGCATAGGAGAACATCCAATTGGGGATATTTTCTCTAAATATAAGCTTATTCCTTCCTAACTGGATACCCTAGCAAACCAGCAGAGGAAGATTTATGAGTTTAGAGGGGTGAGCTCAATTCCACCATGATTCCCATGCAAATAGTATTGATTGCCCTGACCTTCTGATGTTGATGGGCAGTAGTTGATATTAATGATGCCATAAAGTAGATATAGAGGGTAGTGAATAAATAAGTGATCGATACTCTCTTCAACTGTTATGAAACCAGCTCAAGAAAAGATAGAAAAGATAGATCAACGCCTTAGAATTCAGCCTCTTCGAGGGGGAAACCTCCTTTACATTACATAAATGAACAATTCTTGGATGATACAAAATGAAAGACCTCCTTTCTATATATAGGAGTCGAAGGGGTCATAACATAATCAGAGCTGACATAACAATAATAATGTAAGGGCACAATAATAATAATAATAATGGGCTTCTATGGGGCACAATAGTAACAATATGGGCACTACATGGGTACATCAATATAATAAGTGGGTTGTACTAATAACAATAAGGGGTTACACTAGTAGTATAGGGGCCTAACATCAACATTCTTGCAGAATACGCACCAAGAAGGACCCTTAAATGCCTGAGACTGAAGATTACTGCCAGTGGGTGCTTTATTGCGCAGAATGCACCACATGAAGAGCTTGGATTTGAGTGGGCCTTTTATTTTCCAGAGTGAGTACCACCACCAAATAGGATTGGGGGGATCATGATTAGCATAGATGATGGGTTAAACTGTCCTTAGGCGAATATCTATTGTTCTAGGATAAAGCCCAAATAAGTTTGTTGTCTTTGTCTAAAATCCTAATGTGTGCTTATAAAAGAGTGACTGTATATTTTTCCCATTCTTGATGCCATGTAGCTAGGATTCTAAGTTTCAAATCCAATTTCCATGCCTAAGCAAATATAGAAGTGTTTTCAGGATCTACGATGTGGTCAAGTGTCTTTATACCAGAATTCACCAGAAATTGAAAGAGCGGAGGTGAAATAATGTGTACATTCCCATAGCCTGACCAAGCATCCATTCCGATGTGGACCTGACTCCCCGATCCTATTCTCCAAGCCAATCCAGCTCAGATGTGTTCAATTGATTTCAACATAACTCGCCAAATCAAGGATATGTTATTTTTGTTCCAATTCGGTCTCCTAATCCAGTCGTCAGTACGAAGCAGACTAATATATTTCTAGGTGACCACCTCTATCCATAAATTTTTGGATGTAATAACATGCCAACCTAGTTTTGTAGCAAGGGATTTTGTGAAGCATGCTTGGTTTTTCATTCCCCATCCTCCCCATTTCTTAGGCAAGGAAATATGATCCCATTTGACCCATGAAAAGGTGCTACCTTCCTTGTTTCTCTCTAGAGGAATCTACAGCATAATTGTTGGATTCTTGAGAGAATGCCTTTGGGGATCCATGCCAATGACATCCAGTAAATAGGAATCACCTCAAAAATTGATTTGATCAAGACAAGATGGCATGCTTTATAGAGCCAACGATGATTCCATATATTTATTCTTCTTTCAATCTTTTCCACGAGCCATGACTAGTTAGCAATTTTGTATTTATTGGGCTTGAGCTGAAAACCCAAATATTTGAGAACATCTTTGAAATCTAAGGGAGAAAAAGGGAGTCTCTGATTTTCAAAGTGAATTTCATACTGGGAGCACCCAGAGGATGACAAAGAGGATTTCTTATGATTTCTCACCATACATACAGCCTTACAAAACAACTTTAAAATAGTGTTGAAAACTATTGTGTCATTGACAAACCCATTCAAGAAGATGAGGACATCATCCATAAAAATTAGATGGTTCAATAAACAATTGTTTGTTATTTTAATACCCTTGATTCTCCCTTGATTCTTTTCCTTTATGATTATTCTACTCATACCTTCCATAACCAATAAAAAGAGCAATGGCGATAAGGGACATCCTTTCCTGAGTCAACTCTCAACATGGAAGAAATTTGTAGATGATCCATTTATAAGGAGACTGTATGACACTGATAAAATGCAGAACATAATCCAATTAATGAATGCGTGAGGGAAACCTAAGTGTGTTAGTAACATTCATAAATATAACCAATTAGTCTTGTCAAAAGCCTTTGAAAGGTCAATTTTGAGAATCATACCCTTCAGATTCTTAATTTCTATGGAGTGTATCCCTTCCTATGAAATGCCTATGGCATCATGGATATGTATATTTTCCAAGAAAGAAAACTTCTCCTGTGATTTGTACTGAAATAGGATAGGCTTAATGTGGTTTGCAATCATTTTGGCGATAACCTTATAAATTAAATTACAAAGGGAGATGGGTCTGAAGTCATTGAAGGAATGAGGCAAGTCAATTTTGGGAATGAGGGCTATGAATGTGGAGTTAAAGGAATCATACATACGCCATTGGTTCGACATTCTTCAATTACTCAGAGAATATCATGACCTAGTAATTTGAGAAAAGGCAGATACAACTCCATTGTCCAGTTGTCTGAGCCCAAACTCTTGTCCTTCTTGAACCATTTTAGCACAACCTCTAGTTCCCTAGCTAACATGGGCTTGTTTAGGTCCTCTGTTGCTTCTTCTTCTACGAATCGCAGTAAGAGATTGACAACTTCAATTATTTCTTCCAGATAGGCTTCTTGTGGGGCTTTAAACATTTTACGAAAATGTGAATGCCTAGGGTAGCAAGTCGATTATAGGATTGAACAAGTTGTCATTCCTCGTTCTCCAGAGATCATATAGTGTTGATGGATTTTCATCCTTTGGAAAATTTTTGAAAGAACTTTGTGTTGTTGTCTCCAAATTGTAACCATATGGCTCTGCTCTTAAGCCTCAAGGTCTCTTCCTTTTCTCTGAGTAATCTAAGCCCCTCCACTTCAATTTTAATGACTTGTTCTTTGGTTTTGACTGAGACAAAACCTATGCTTCCTGGATCTTCTAAACTAGCTAATTCCCCTTCAATCATCCTAAGGTTAGTTTCATCCTTCATTTTCTTTTCCTTAGCCCATTCAATCATCTTCTTCTTGAGGCACAAAATATTTTTTGCAAAGTATTCAAATGCTGACTGCCCAGCCATGGGGGGCTCTGATTGCCATAAATCTTTAACAAGATGAATATAGGCATCGTCCCTACACCAAATCGAGTTAAATTCAAAGGGAGCCTTTAGCTTCGAAGATATACTGGTAATTTCTAAATAGATCGAAGAGTGATCCGAAATGCCTCCCGATCCAACCCATTATCTATACAAAGCCAACTTGTCTAACAAAACTTCCTTGAGGAGGAATCGTTCCAATCGCCTGACAAGCATGAAAACGCCTATTCTTCTATTTCACTAGGTTGGTTGGAGACGTGCCACAGGAATGTCAATCAAATCATGATTTTCTACCAGTGGGGAAAAAAACTCTAAGAGTGCATCTATCTGGGCATGGTTTCCCCGGGATTTTGCATGTCCCAATGAAAAATTAAAGTCACCTCCTAGGATAATGTTATCCTTCTGCATATATGATGATTTCATGATCACCTCCCAGAACTCCACCTATTTTTGATAGGGGGCATAAATATTCACAATTCTGAGTTCCATCCCTAGTTCCTCACAAAAAACATCTGCCAATAACACTCCTTCCCTCCCCCAGACATTTAGAAGCCTCAATACTCTAGGGTTTATGCCAATCGCTATGTTGCCATATCATCCACGAGCGTCTAGACAATGGAAGTTCCATCCAAGCTGAATTACTTCTAGGGTAGTGGATATACATTTGTTGTCTCCTATTTTCTCCTATAAAAATATCATCCACCTTCTCCAATTTGAAGAGACTCCTAAAGGCTAGTATTTTGGCAAGACTAGCCAACCCGTGGCAGTTAAAGGAGAGCCACTTCATTATGGGATTGGATTCAGGGTGAATCTCGCTCTGAGAACCCCCTCAATGGATATTTTCCTACATTTTTTGATGTCCATATCAGCCTTGTGAATGGATTTATAAATGAATGATTTTCTACCATGGGTGGATTTGGGAATCTTCAGAGGAGGTGATAATCCTAAACCACGACCTACCACAGCTGATGGTTTGGCAAGGGATCACAGGTTATATATGTGGTTGGTGGAGGATTTAGAGGGTTCCTCCTTAGAGGTCATAATGGCCTGAGTGATAGTGGGTATAGTAGGAGAGGGAACTGAGAAATAGGCGGAAATGGAGGTCGAGGGGCATGAAACCAGATTGATATCACAACAATATAAAAAGCCCCAACTTGATGAGACTTAAAAGATACAAAAGGTTCATTCAAATTAAAAGAAACAAAAGTAGGGGAGGTGGAGATAGTACTCGGAGGAGGACCAGATGTTGCTGAACGGGATTTGGTGATCCTTGGCAAAGGAGGATGAGCAAGGATAACCTACTTCCCCTTTTATGTAACCCGTGATCTTGGTGTTTGAGCCACTACCTTTTGTTTCTAGTGGCCCCTTATGATTGCTTCATCTACCTTCCCATTTTTTCCATCCTTTATATCTAAGGAAGGGTTGTCTTTTGAGAGTAAGGGGCATTCCTTAAAGAGGTGACCGATTTTGCGGCATCACCTACATCGGAAGTGTACCCCTTCATAGTCTATGTTTTGCAGTCAGATGGTACTTCTCCATTATATCTTCAAATTTTCCTCTAGCCCTTCATGAGTATCAAGGTGAACCAAAATACGAGTGAATTCCATCTTCCCATATTCGATGAAGGATTTATCGTAGTCAAGGAAAACCCTAGCTCATTACCAATGCATTTGAAAATTTTCTCTGACCAAAGATGTAGGGGAAACCCTAGCAATCTAACCCAGATAGGTCCTGCCCCTAGCTATTCCCGCTCTGGATCGAAAAGAGGGCTCCATCTCTTTAATATTACTGGAACCACTTTAATATGCCAAAAAATTTTGAGCACCCAAAAGGCATGTTCTGGCCTGGCGAAGCGTAAGGAAAACTAGCAACTAGTCATGATCACCACCGATGGTAAGACCTCCAAAATTTGACCTCGGATCTTACAAAACCAATTTCCTTAGTTAGGAAGTTATATAATTCCTGCCTCGGACTTGTCCAACCAAAACCCTATCTACTGCGTTAATGACCTTGTCCATCCACAACCCCTCCCCTAGAACCAAAAGGCTCCCTTTATTGTAGACCTTGATGCACTTGTATTTTTTCACATGCCTTGTCAGAGAACCTTCATCCAATTTGATAACCTCAATTGAAGGGGAATTTGAAGAGATGCTAACCCTAGGATCCTCATACTGGTAGTCAAGTTGAGGAAAGGAGACACCCTCCAAACAACCCGAGAAGGGGACCAGGTGTAGAAGCCCGACCTTTGGATAAATGGGAGAGACTATAATAGGATGTGCTTGTTTGTCAACCACCGAAGAGAGAACTCTAGAGTGCCCTAGTTTAGGAAGGTAATCAAAAGGTCCTACAGTACCAATTTGGTCGAGGGATTCATTGATAGAAATGACAGATAAGTGAGGGGTGATGCATGATTCAAGGAATTGAAGTGAGGATGAGGAGGGGGTCGATAAATCAATGTGTGGAAGATAGAAGTGATCTTTAGAAACCCTGGAGGACAAGAACCTTAGGGAGCTTTGACCAGATGCAAGAAAGGAATCAAAGTCAGGGGGGTTAGGGTTTTCAAAGGCTGACTCTGGGGCAACCCTAAATGCGGTGACCAGAGAGACTGGTGATTCCTCAGCTACCAATGAACCCATAATGACCTTCTCATATGGAGGCTCAATCCAGATAATCACTTATTCATAAGGTTCCTCTGAATATTATACAATATCTTCATCCATCTTAGCAATCAAAAGAGACACTGTTGACCTAAAGTTGTTAACTTGAGCCCGAAAGATGTTGCCCCACTCTGTGATAGATGCACCCACTCCCCCAAATGTTCTACCACTGTTCTGTATTTAGGAGGTTGTTCTGATAGATAGGAACCCAATAAATTCACAATCAGGTGGCGAGCATTATTTGAAACCTCGTGGGAGGTGCAAGTTCAAACCCTTGCGATATTTTAGAGCTATTTCCCCCCCATGTCATATATACTTGTTATCTTGTCTATTTGGAATGTTTATTTCATATATTTTATATTGTTGAATTCTATAGGTGATTTAGTCTTTTGTTGCCTCTCACATTCCCCAGGGAAAAGTATTTTTTCTTGTCTCTGCTATACGTAAAGTGAAATTGAATAATGATGAAAAAAAAGTTTGAGGAAGTTGGCATTGTTGACTTTGTCTTTATGTTGGTATTCCAAAACTAAATCTGAATACATAGATGTGCTCACACAACTGGGTACGAGGCCTTGAACAACTGAAATCTGATGGAATTCATGGATTGGATCTCTACTTTAGATTGTCCAAGCATGGATTTAATTTAATACATGCAGTTGTTGGATGTGTTATTCTAGTTCTTGGCCAGAATATGGTCATAATTTTTTTTTTGGCTAGATCGTTATTTCCATTATTTAAAAATCGTTTTTAATTATAAATTAATTTAGTATTTTGAAAAATGTGAAGACATTATATTTGCACATATTTGAAAAATCAAATATGTAATTTTAACTAATTGGTATTAGATAAATTTTACCATAAATTATAACCAAAAAATCCTCTAAAACATAGAACAATTCAACTACAACCAACCCATGGAATAAGTGTAGTGATAAAAGGGATAATTGTCCATTTAAATATTTATCAGCTAGATTTAGAAGTATTGTTTTGTGTGGGGTTTAGTCCCCACTAAGTCACATGTTCAAACCTCGTGGAGAGGGGTTGAGGATGGGAGCCACCTTTGGGGAAACTAAAATATCCCAAGGGGTGTCCAAGCTTGCCTAAGCTTCACACAATCCTATTGATAACATCCCACTGGTGGGAAAATCCAAAAAAAAAATTACAAGTAATGAGAATTTAGGTTTGGTATAATAAAGGATAACATATATGTATATATAGCTTTAGAAATGTTATAATATCTAAAGTGATTATTATTAACAAATCGAGATACCTTTTAGAGAATCTCTTTATAGAATTTTCTTGGTCTATTTAAATTATTTTCATGAAATGTTTGAAATATAAAAGTTTGTAAGTTGTAGTGTAATGTGAAATTTGTAAGTTGTGTGTGTTTATTTATTATAATAGTTTGTATAAATTTTCTTCTTTGTCTATTAGATTGGTATCATAGTAAGAGGCATTAAGCAAACCAAGGTTTTAGAGTACAAGGTTTTAAGACGAGGAAATTTTGAGGGGATTGCAAATCAGTGATAGTGTAATGTGAAATTTGTGTGAGTTGTGTGTGTTTATTTATTATAATAGTTTTTATATTTTTTCTTCTTTATCTATTAGATTGGTATCATAGTCAAATGGAATTGAGTAAATCAGAGCACAAGGTTTTGAGAGGAGGAAGTTTGGAGGGGATTGCAGATTAGTTGTAGTGTAATATAAAATTTGTGTAAGTTGTGTGTGTTTATCTATTATAATAGTTTGTGTCATTTTTCTTCTGTGTCTATTAGATTGGTATCAAAGTCTTAGGAATTGAGAAAATCAGAGCACAAGGTTTGTAGTGTAATGCGAATTTTGTGTAAGTTTTGTGTGTTTATTTATTATACTAGTTCATGAAAATTTTATTCTTTGTTTATTAGATTTGTATCATAGTCAAAGGAATTGATTAAATTAGAGTACAAGGTTTTGAGAGGAGGAAATTTTGAGTGAATCAAGAAACAATCTCAAAGGATCTCAAAGGTTAGAAGATATTTTAGAAGACAAGTACTAGGTTGGATTTATTTTTTTATAAAACAAAAAATCAAGAAGTAAAATCAATAGATAGATGTGGGTTGAGAGTTGACCTATCACTATAAGGATAGTCAAGGTAATGATCTCAAAGGTTAGAGGGTAAGTGTTGGGTTGAAGCTCAAATCAAGAGGTAGATGTGGATTGAGAGTTGACCTATCACTATAAGGAGAGTCAAGATAATGATCTCAAAGTTTAGAGGGTAAGTGTTAGGTTGAAGCTCGAATTGAGAGGTAGATGTAGATCAATTGTTTTCAAACCCACTTCTATAAAGAGAGTCCTTGTTGTGTCGTTTTTACAATAATTGTTCAATTTTTTTGTTTCATAAAGCCACCATATCGAGAGGATGAGAGTTGATGTTCATATTCAATTAGTTCTCATTAGTCATCATGGCTATGAGTCATTTCCATTAATACATATTGCCTTTTCTTTATAATTATTCTCATTAGATATGCATGTAAATTCATGTACTAGGTGAATGTTGAAAGTCTCAGTTCAACTTATTTTAAAAGAGTCTCCATATGAATTTAGAAAGACCTAAAAGAGTTATTATTATCTAAAGTAGCTACTATTGGTTAAGTAATATCCTTTTAGTCGATCTCTCTAAAAATAAAAATAAAAATAAAAATAAAAATAAAATTGTCTAAGTTGAAATCACCTTCATTCAATTGAATTATCAAAACTTGAGAGCTATAACTTAGTGTGAAATTTGTGTGAGTTTTTTGTGTTTACATGTTGCTGTAGGTTTTGTAAATTCCCTTCTTTATCCATAAATTGGACCTCATTTCAATATGGGGCGTTTGAACTTAAAAAATGAAGTATATATGTAGTATATATTGCAACATGGTGGATTAGTGTTAGGCTTCAAGTTAAGCGTTAATATAGAACATTAAATGTTTTATCTTTCACAATATTTAAATTTTATCTTTCAAAATGGAAATGGTTTCCTAAGGTTTTGGCATGCCCTTTGATTCCCTTTGCAACTCTTGCTGAGAATATCCTTTTTCCATGACCCACTTTGAAATTTCTTTCATTGCTCTTACCATCACATAGTGTATAAATTTATACTTCTTTCATTCGACTCACACATACTACTCATTTCACTTTTTGTACTACAAAATGTATTAAAATGATAAGAAAAATCCCCTAATTGAAGCACTTTGGGAACTTGACTAGTTTATCCTTTATCTCCCTTAGTTCAAGAAATTTTGTCTGAAACTCATGAACCACTTATTACTCCTCAATGGTGTAGTTTCACTTTCAGGGCTTCCACTCACTATAGTTTGAGTTATTATCAAGGCTTGGAAATATCACTCTCATCGAGTCTTGACATTTAGCTTATGTGGCTTCCAATTCCATTAGAAAAATAAATTAATCCATCTCCTTCTGTGGTGACTTTATTGTCAAAGGAATTGTTGTATCTTTGTAGATAGTTCTAGGTTGGGGAAATGTGCCAAAGTATCTAAGTAAGGGTTTTAATTGAGTTGGATGACCAATTCATTAAACTATTAACACTTGTATAATCAAAATATTTCTGAAAATTTCAAAGGGTCGATTTTCATTCAGAACAACACAAATCTTAGATTTTATTTTGAAAGTGGAAAGGTATAAGATATATGATAATTAAACATTCAAATTGAATACTTAATTTACCATATATAATTGATGTGTGCAGGAGAATTCTACAATCGAACAATATATATTCAAGAGATGACAAAAGGAAACACTTTAAAGATGCAAAGGAACTAATTTAAACAGATTGTTGAATTAGCTAATCTCCATAAGGATGATAACTTTCCAATGGGCTATCAGGTAAGTTAATACTTAACTTATCCTTACCCTTACTCATATGTTACCTTGAATATGTGATGAAAAACATAGATGAATATACTAGAAAAACTCACATGAACACAAATGTTTTTAAGACTGAAGTCAAAATCTTTTGATTTTCTTCAAAATATTTTTAGAAAAGTACAATAATGTCTTTGTATTCTCACAAGGGTTCAATCCTTAATACTTCAAATTACATAATATCTTATAGAGTGTAATCCAAAAATATCTAAATTTAATACAATATTTTTACAAAATACAATCTTTATCGAAAACGATCTAGATATATCAAACAAATAGAATATAAAAATAAACTTTTATGAACCTGATTTCATATTCAACACTCTATTCAAGGGTGTTAATGGTAACTAGTTCTTGAAAACCTAGTTCTTCTCTTTATGCTCATTTTGTCATTGTTATAGCCCTGTAAATGTGCATTAAACTCTTGTTGTTCTTGTTTCTACCTTGAAAAAGTACATTCAATTTTACTCGATGAGTTTGAATAATTTGTCCGGGAAGGAATTACGATCCGGGTGAAAAGGCGATAGTCGGGGGGTCGGTTGGTGCGGGAGTGGGAGAACAACAAGGGTTTCAAATAGTTACAGAGGTTGATCTTCATGGAGGGACACAAAGGAGGGAGCTCCACTCCCTCCTACAAGGATGTCGTAGCTAGTAGAGGCAAGAAACCTCTAGAAAATGACAGTGGTACCACAGAGGAAAGGAAAAGGAACTCAGAAGAGGAGACAGGAGGAACTAAAACCAAGAAAAATAATGATACAAAAGACAAGAAGGAAGAAGAAAAAATGCAAGGAAAAAAAGACAAAAAACAAAACGGACCATGTGAACCCAAAGCTGAGATTACACCCAAAGTAGTCTTGAATGATCTTGCTCTGCAGGCACACAAGGATCACATGAGGACTTATTCTGTTATCTGTAAATTCATGGGATTATGGCCCACTGAAAAAGCTCTACAAACATGGATCAAATATCATTGGAAACCTAAAGGAAGCATTGACCTACATCTTCGGTCAAAGGGATTCTTCATGGTGGTGTTCACAAATATTGAAGATAAAGACAACGTGTTTGAAGGAGTGCCCTACTTCTATGCAGCAACTGGCCTCTATATGCGGCCATGGATGATGAATTTTGTCCCAGAGTGCGAAACGTTTACTTCAGTACCAATCTGGGTAAGGCTCTATTCTTTACCTCTTGATTACTGGCAAACAGAATCATTAGCTGCTATAGGCAATAAATTAGGTCGTTTTGTCAAGGCCTCTGAAGCCACACGAAGAGGAAAATATTGCAAGGTTATGTGTGGAAATGGATCTATCTAGAGCCCTTCTAGATGAGGTAATCTTGGAAATTTATGATGAAGAATTGGTGCAAACAATAGACTATGAGCATATTCTGTTTAGATGTCGTAGATGCCATGAACATGGGCATCTATTCAGAGACTACCCCCTTAGTAAAGCAGAAAACAAGGGCAAAGCTAATACAATGAAGGACAATGACAGTTTTCACAAAGTGGTAAATAAAGGAAAAGGAGGCAAAAGAGGGCCAACGCAACATCTAAATGAAGAGCAAAGGTCAGTCATAACAAGTTCTAATTTCATGAGGAGGATGAAGGGAGTATAAAAGAAGATCAAGCAATGGAAGAAAGTCCTGAGGAAAAGGAGAAAGAAGATAATCATAAACAAATACAGGATATTGATAATCAGAAAGAGACTATGATGAGTGATGTAGAACTAGAGATGGACCAGGAAATGATCCAAAGTGAAATGGAACTGGAGGACCAGGAGCTTCAAGAGATTCTTGACAAGGAACACCTAGATCTAGAAGGGTTCTTGATTCAAGGAACCACGGGAGGGGTAGATTCGGTACCTCAAGAAGAGCTCAATATAATACAACAGTTTTTTTTGTGGAAAACTCAGGCTAAGGGGTTTGAGAAAGGAAAAAATAGTAACAAGCAGGATAATAAAGGTGTGAAAATGATGAAAACAACCCTTGGGTTAGCAACCCGAAATCCAGGAAAAAAAAAAGAGGTAAAAAAAAGAAGAATGAGCTCTTGATGGAGTGTGGAAAGCTAATGATAGACTCAGGTAAGATGAAAGATCTAGCTAGCTACTCCTTTACAAATCTTTAATTATGAAGTTCACATCTTGGAATATTAGGGTTTTACGCAATAAAAGAAAACAGAGAATGCTTAGTAATAGAATGAAACAAGCAGCACCAGACATAATCTTCATCCAGGAAACAAAATGTTCCATTCAAAATCTAAGACAAATTCACAACAAATGGCTCAATGGATTTGAGTTTCTAGAAGTCAAAGAAGAGAATACAGTAGGGGGCATCCTCACTCTTTGGAACCCCCAAAAAATTGGCATAATAGATGCAGAGGCATCTAGGAATTATTTATCAGTAGTTATTCAACCTATAGGAGATAGGGATACCTATCTAGTCACAAATGTTTATAGCCCCCAAAGAACAGAGGATAAACTCAACTTTCTAGATTCCCTTGTGAATCTCAGGGACAGACATGCAGGAATTCCTTGGATCATGGGAGGGGATTTCAACATGATCAAATCTCTTTCAAAAAAAAAAGGGGGAACCGGAGCTTTAAGTAAAGACTCTGTCACATTTCAAACCTTTATAGATAATATGAATCTTGTTGATACCAAAATGAACAATGGCCTCTTTACTAGGAATAATAAAAGAGGAGGAGAGGCTCGGGTCACCTCCAAATTAGATAGATTCATTATCTCAGAAAATCTTATGCTTATAGATAAGGAAATAACAGCGAGAGTTCTTCCTTTTGGAGGCTCATATCATTGACCGGTTCAACTGGAAATCAAGGGCATAGGTACTCCCAGGAATAGACCTTTCCGATTTGAGAACATCTGGCTTTCTCACCCAGAATTCATCAGCAACATTGAAAAATAGTGGCTAGAAGATTTGCAGATTCAAGGAACAAGAATTTTCCTTCTGCATAAAATATTAAAGAACATCAAACTCAGGCTTAAGGATTGGAACAAGAATGATTTTGGTAATATTTTTGTGGGAAAAAAATCGGTGGAAAACAAAATGTAGGAACTCAATCAAGCTCTAATTACGGAAGGCTTTGATAAAGTCAAAATTGAACAAGTTGATAAACAACATCAAGAATTGGATAATTTGTGCAAACAAGAGGAAATATTTTGGAGGCAAAAGTTAAGAGTTCAATGGCTGAAAGAAGGACAGTGTAACACTAGATTTTTTCACAAATCTACCATGGCTAATAGAGCTCACAACAAAATCTCTTCGATCAAGGACAAGGATGGGAAGCTTCATATCTCCCATGAGGATATAGATACTGTATTGGTTCAACACTTCTGTGGCATAACTTAGGAAAACAATCCAGACAGAGAGTAGTTCATCAGGGAAGTAACTAATCACATTCCTAAGCTAGCATCCAGAGAGCACAATTTCAACCTTAATAGGCCAGTAACGGAAGAGGATATCAGCGAGGTCCTCAAAGAAACGCAGAATGGCAAAGCACCCGGCCCGGATGATTTTAATGTGGATTTTTTTAAAGCTTGCTGGAATATAGTTAAACAGGATATATTGATTGTTGTGGAGGATTCTAGGTTGAACAAAACTATTCTGAAAGTGCTCAATACCTCCTTCATCTCCATGATCCCTAAACAGGACATAGGTTAAACTCTTGACAAGTATAGACCCATAGCTTTATGCAATGTGGTTTACAAGATCATATCCAAGGTATTAGCCAATGGGCTCAAACCTCTACTTCCTTTTCTTGTTTCAATGGAGCAATCAGGTTAAGTGGAAGGTAGACAAATTCTAAATAACATTATTCAAGCTCACGAGGTGGTTCACTCGTTAACTAGTAAGAGGTAGGCTGGAATGATCATGCAACTGGACATAGCCAAAGCTTATGACAAGGTGAACTGGACCTACATCAAGAAAGTTATAATTGATTTTGGTTTTGATCATAACTGGGTTAGATGGGTTATGGCCCTTGTGACTTCCTCCAACTTTTCAATATTGGTGAATGGCTCTCCCTCTGAGATTTTCATTCCTTTTAAAGGCCTCAGGCAGGGAGACCTACTTTCTCCATTTCTTTTCATCCTCATGATGGAAGGACTTGGTCGGTCTATCAAGCATGATAAAGCAACGGGTAAGATCAATGGCCTTCAACTAATAGAGAATGGTCAAGCTCTGACTCATCAATAATTTGTAGATGACACCATGTTACAGGGAATCCCCACAGTCAAAGACGCTACAGCCTACAAACAAATCCTGAATGATTTTGCCAGGGCCACAAGTATGGAAGTTAATCTCTCCAAATCAAAAATATTTTTCTTTAATACCAATATTGCTATTCAGAGAAATATCTCCAGAATTCTAGGTTTTCAACGAGACTCCCTCCCCTAAAAATATTTGGGAGTTCCTCTAACTGCTAAACCGATGCACAAGAGCATTTGGGAATCATTGATCAATAAGATGCAGGACAAAGTCAGAAAATGGACCATCAGAGCTTTAAATCTGGTTGGTAGGTTGGTTCTCACAAAGGCTATACTACAAGCTATCCCTGTTTTTATGTTATCAGCTCTCCCAGCTCCAAAAGGAGTTCTGCAGCAATTCAGAAATATCCAAAGAGAATTTCTCTAGGGTAAGGAGGAGAAAAGGAAGAAATGGGCCTTATTTTCTTGGGAAAAAATCTGTAGACCCAAGCACCATGGGGGCCTTGGCTTGGATGACCAGGAGATTCTCAGTAATGTTTTAGGGGTCAAACTATGGTGGCGTTGGGTTCATGATCCAAAAGCTCAATGGGAAAGTATTTGTAAAGAAAAATATGCTAGCTCCTGGAAAACAAGTGACCTCATAAGAATGTCAAGAAATATAAAGGGGTCATACATCTGGAATAAAGCCTGGGAGAACTAGAGCCTAGTACAAAAAAACAGTTTCTAGGAAATCAAAGAGGGAGATCTAGCGCTATTCTGGGAGGACAGATGGCAACAAGAACCAACATTTTTAAAAGAGGACTTTTTGAGCCTCAAGAATGTAACAGACACCCAAGGCTTAAACAAGGTAAAGGATTTCTGGGATCATACTCAGAATACAGAAAAGTGGAGAATCTGGAGAAATCTTAGTTGCGGAGATGATAGGCCCTTGAAAACAAGAGCAGAAGAACTTAGGAGAATGTTGGATCAAAGTATGATCTTAGTAGCAGGAGGTAGGACCAACTAAGATGGGGCAATAATAAAGAGGGCACCTTTAATCTAAAGGAAGCAAAAGGTATTCTCTTAGAGCTGGATTCCCATGTTCCGGATAAGATCTGGTAGAACCTTTGGAGGCACCAAGGGTGGATGAAGATCAAACTCTTCATTTGGTTGGTTCTTCACAAGAAGATCTTAACTTGGACAGTATCAGAAAGGGGGGTATTTTGGGGCCTTCTATATGCCAGATCTGTAAAGCTCAAGAGGAGACAATGGAGCATATTCTTAATAGCTGCATTTTCACCTCCTGGTTATGGGATTCATTTGCTACCATTTTTCAACAGACCGATAGGGATAAAGGGAGTATCATTAATACCCTAAATAATTGGAGAAGAAACTTTTCAGACAATGAATTCCTTAACTCAGCTTGAGCCCTAACGCCAATCTTCATTATATGGAATGTCTGGAAACAAAGGAACAAGAGAATATTCAAGGATGAAAAGAATCCCCCTCATCGATTGTTTGAGCTAACCTTGAAATAGCCTAAGGAGACAGTTGGCTCCACAGTTCATAATCACCCCAAGAATCCTCCCTCAGAGGCTGATTTAAGAATTCTCAAACAACAGGGTTTGCAGGGGCTCATTCCTCAAGGGCTGGATAGGAAGGGGATCATAAAGGATGTGGAGAAGGACTTTTGGCATCCTCCTCTGATAGGTTTTTTGAAATTCAACATTGATGGCGCTTCAAAAGGCAACCCGAGAACTACTGGTTTTGGAGGGGTTTTAAGGGATGAAGAAGGAAACATTATCTTTATCTTCCATTTCCATTTAGGTAGAGCTACCAACAACATGGCAGAATTAATGGCTTTGGAACAATGCTTAGAGTTTCTAAAGCATGACAACCGCTTAAATGTAATTATAGAAGCGGACTCCGAGTTAACCATTAACTCGGTGAAAAGAAATAGCTATGGAGCAGTGCTAGAGAAAGTTTCAAAACACTGGAGGCTAATCTATGTTTTCCAAAAAAATCAAAGTCACCTCCTTGGTCTTCGCACAGTAAGTTTCAACCATGTTCGAAGAAAGGTCAATAAGCTGGTGGATATTCTAGCCAACCAAGGAGTGTGCTGTACTAAAGGCAAGTTTTTGATGAAGTGGAAGGAGATGCCTCAGAGTAGACTAAAGGCTCTTTGTATCGAGCAAGTGGAAGAGGATATGGAAGTATTTGTAACAAAGCCAAGGAGGCGAGTATGAAATGACTATATCTCAGAATGATTCACCTTTGTTCTTCAGACTATTCTTTGGAGGTCGGCCTCGGAAAACCTTGGAGACCATTAATGGGATTTCTCAGTTTTCCGGGTGGGTGCACCGTGGTAAGGATCACAAAATTCTAGGGTTTCATGGCAGGCACAGAAGAAAGAACGCAAGGGATTGGAAGCATGACTTTTCCAGCAACCACAAGTTCCATAATTTTCTTTTTTGGGAAGGAAAACCACTGCTATGGTGGTTTTCGGCCCTCGGGTGATCGCACGACCCTTAAGCAGGAAATGGTTTTAGTGTTTCGGGAGTGATTCCATTCGGCTTCCTACACATGGCAGGGGGATGGAAATGAATACCACCCTCCCCGGGCACTTTTGTTTGGCTACCTTGTTCCATGTGATATGTCTCTCGACTATTGGATTTCGTGGGGTAGATCTACGATCAGGAATGATCGTGTAGTTTGGTGGGGCTGGACCATTAAACTTTGTTTGACTTCGTTGGGTGATTTATTCCTCAGTCGGTGGCTTGCACATGGTGATTGGATGGTTAAGATCAAAAATGCAAGTCAAGGGAGTAGGTGTTTGGAAGACTCTGCGGTTTTCTTATGTTCTTCTGTCCACTTGGCACAAACTTTGTTTGAATTTTCAAGGGTTCGGCGATAATCTTTGTTAGTTTGAGGGGCATGCCTTAGGCGGTTAACATTTTTTTTCCTGGGTCCACGATGTTAGGTGGACTTTTGTATACTATGTAAATTTATGTTGGCTTAATGATATAGAAGGTAATACTCGTGCTTCAGCAAAAAAAAAAAGAGTGCGAGTAATTTGTCCCATATTTTGTCATGTGGAATGGAAAAGTTAATTACTTTTCTGTATGCTTCGTCCACCTTTGTGTACTTTTCAAAAGTTTGCCTGGTGATAAATAAATTTTGAATTTCATGTTGGATAAATATATCATATTCCAAGCCTTTAATGAATGCTTTACCACTTAGGATTCCTTTCACTTTAGAAAAATTTGATATATCTGCTTGTTATGAAACCAGCTCACAAAAAGATAGAAAAGATAGATCAACGCCTTAGGAA
>APFE030234572.1:2049-35670 GCA_000404065.3 Pinus taeda | reverse complement strand
CTTTGATGTGGTTGATACCATTTACAAGCAAATTTTGCGGGCGGGTTTTGAGGATTCTAACACTTTTGGTATAATGATAAAAAATCTCTGCAAACAGGGTAAGTTAGACGAGGCCAAACAAAAATTTAATGAACTTAAAAGGAATGCTGGTTCAGTGAATGAAACTGCACTTGAAATAGTTATCAGTGCACTTCGCAAGGAAAAAAAATGAAAGAAGCCTGCACACTAATTGAGGAATTTAGGAAAGAGAGGAAGATTCCGATGTCTAAAGTGTATGATGCATGGATCCATGCTCTGGTTGAAGACAAAAAAGTGGATGATGCTCTGGAGTTCTTCCAGAATAGAACTTCAGAAGGATTTGTTCCTGGACCTCAATGCTACAATTCATTGGCGAGTGGCCCTCTGAGGAAAAACAGACTCGAGGAGCTTTTTGATTTGCTGATTGAGATGAGAGAGAAGCATATTTTTCCAGACCAGAGTACCATGAATGCAACAGTTCGCTTTTTCTGCAAGGGAGGGCTGGTTGAAGTTGCATTCGACTTATTTAATGAGAAATCAGAAATGGGGTTTTATCCGCATTATATGACCTACAATGAACTTATCAATGCCCTTTGCATAGCTGAAAAAGTGGATGAGGCGTACAGAGTCCTGGAAGATGGGTTAACAAGAGGTTTTTTCCCTGGTAAACTAACCTACTTCATTCTTGCAAATGCTTTGTGGAAGGCTCAGAGATTGGATAAAATGTGCCAACTGATTGATGCAAGCATTGTCAGGCACCGTGCCCCTGGTGTTGCAATTTGCAGAAAATTCATTTTTGCTCTCTGCAAGGCCGGTAGGGTGGATGATGCATATTTGTTGCCAAGTAAGATAAAAAGAAACGACATGTCTGTTGATGAAAGAGTTTACCGTACTCTAATATATGATTTATGCAATGCAAGAAGGGGAGAGATGGTCTCGAAGTTATTGCTAGAAATGCAGAAATATGGCTACTCTCCGAGTTGCAATATTTCCAAAACTGTAATTAATGTTCTCTGTGAAACAGGTCGTGCAGATCAGGTTCTTCCACTGCTGGATATGCATGTAATGAGTCTATCCCCTGATACCAATTTGTATAATGCTTTTATCCAAGGCCTTTGCTATGCAGGTCGACCAGAAATAGCTACAAGAGCATATGAAAAGATGATTGAAAATAAGCGGGCACCAAATTCAATTTCCCATCTTAGCTTGTTAACTGGCTACCTGAGATGTAAAAGGGTGGTTGATGCATTGAAATTCTTTGAAGCAATATTGGCAAGTCATCCTCCAAGCACTAGATTATACAATGTCTTTGTAAGGGGCCTTAGTGCGGCAGGCAATGCAGAGCTAGCACTAATGTTCTTTGAAGAGATGACTGGGAAAGGATTTGTCCCCAGTCTTTTGAGCTATGAGGAAGTTATTCATATTTTATGTACAGGAGACAAATTTAATATGGCTCTAAAGATTTTTGGTGACATGAAGATGAAAGGGCGTCATGCCTCTGTCTTCATTTACACTGTACTATTTCAGCATTGTCTTAAAGTACAGGACCTCAACCAGGCCTTGGTTCTCTTTGAAGGCATGTGTAAGCAAAAACCACCTGGTAGTATTAGTGTCTTCAGTTTGTTTGTTGATGGGCTTTCTAATGCATGGCGACTGGAGTTCACTTTGGGACTCCTGGAAGAAGTGATAAAACAATCATTTGGTGGTAGCATTGTTGCTTACAATATATTGCTCAAAGGTTTGTGCAAGGAAGGCAAAATGCAATTGGCTTGTGATCTTTTCAGAAGAATGTCCAAGGAAGGTCGTATTCCGAATGAGTGGTCTTACTATATTCTAGCACATGGTTTCTGCAAGGTGGGTAACACAATAGAGGCTCAGAAGATAGTGGAAGAAATGATTGAAAGGGGATTTAATCCAAGCAGATGGACATGCAGCTTATTTTAAGCCTTGATAAATAGAGGCATGAATGTGGTCTGATAACATTGAATTAGATGGTTTTGTTCTGGGTCCAATTGAGGGGCTCACACTATCATTTATATCAGGTATTTTATCTTCCCTTTTTGCAAATGATAGCTTTTAATTGCTTGTAGTCTTTTTCTTAAACTTCAGAATTTGGTCTAAATTATCCATGTCAGATGGTGCATATTCACTTTCTTGACTTTTCTTTCTTAAAATTTATGCATTTGAAGGAATAATTGTTTGGCCTGTTTTTCAGCTGTAGTGTAAGTTAATCATATTAGATGACAGCTGAAGAAAGTAATGCACATCAAGATTCTAGTGTTATGCCAGGCCACATCCCTTCATTCCCTATGGATTTGGGCTAAGGGTGTTACCATACAAATAGTACTTAATGATAAAAATGCTAATCCACAAGGTAGAACTCAAGGGGCAGTTTATATGATGGTCACCAATGTCACCTTAGTAACCTATCCTCTTTACTTTAGGCTGATTCTCCTTTTGCTCAAGGTGGTATACCTTGTAGGATTACTAAGACCAAGCAATGAGGCACAAGGTGAAGTTGAGAGTAGCCTTAGTAAAATAGAGTTTTGGAGTTTTAGGGTATAAAATAGGTGATGGAAGGAAGTAGAGATTAATTCCAAATCCAACATTGAAATGGAGTCAAGATGAATAAAATGGTTTATGAGTTCAAGAAGAAACCCTCTTAAGAATTGATCTATTTCATTCAAGGATCAGGGCATAGAGATTAGAACCCAAAGGAAAAGCAACCCTTCACCCGATCAAGATTAAGGTTCATGAAGGGATCCTCACAAGAATAACCTTCAACAACGAGATCAACCATGGCATGATAAACTTAATAATTTTGCTAGGGATCCAAAGGAAAAACATAGCAAGGCACCAAATAATCATCAAACCAACAAAGGAAGAAGGAACAAATTATCCTAGAAAGCTTTCCTTCCAAGTGGTAGATTTTACCCTTTAGATGTATTTATCTAGTTAGCTTGTAGAATACTTGAGCATTTTACCATTAATCCTTACACACCAAATAAGATCTCAGATAGAGAAGCTTTAAGAATTGACAACAATCATCCACAAAGAAAGAAACCTTTACACGACCATTTGCTCCAAGAAAGATATATCAATTATGTTGCAAGGAGTAGAAGCTCCAAAAATCCAACCATGAGTGCAAATGAGGAAGGGCGTCTCTTTCTATAGAGTGATGCTTAACTTCTTTTACAATAAAATAATACTAGTTCATGTGAGATCCTTAAATCTAGTCTATGGAGAAGTGAAATACAATTTTGTCCAACTGTCTAGTCTAAAATACAATAAAAATAAAGTGGTCAAGCCGTGTGTACAATGACCAAAGTGAAATAAACCCAAGTAGGAGGGACATCTTCACAATAGATAGAAGAGGGTGAGTCAAGTGGAAAGTTTAGCCTCCAAAAGCCCCCAAAGTGTGTAGATGCTCCACAAACTCCTCAATGGAAGACCCTTGGAGCTCCTCTAGATGTGGATATGTGGCCTTCAAGGTGAAATGTTGCCATAAATCATGAGTAAATTTCTGTAAGAGGCTGTGGCCCCTTCAAATCAGCTCCCAAGATTGTGTGTGATGTTTACAAGGTGTAACAATCTTCCTTAAAA
Source organism: Pinus taeda (assembly GCA_000404065.3). Lineage (NCBI taxonomy): Eukaryota > Viridiplantae > Streptophyta > Pinopsida > Pinales > Pinaceae > Pinus > Pinus taeda. Next base: position 32,049 of record APFE030234572.1, on the reverse strand, counting down.
ACATTCTAATTACTTCCTTAAGTTATGGGGAAGCTTAGTAAGCCCCACGTGCCAAAATAAAACTCCTGTGCAGTCTCCAAGGTGAATGTTCCCTCAAATTAGGTGACACATGCCTCAGAATGTGCAAACAAGGTGTTAGACCCAAAATCCAGGATGTGGCATGGCATGAGAAATCCAATGCATAAAGAAATAACCCCAACTGTTTTTGGTTTGCCTTGGGAATCATGAATTGTCTTGAGATTTATGAAGAAGGCTTGGGAACTGTGATGATGCCCAAACACCTAATCCCATGCTCAAACCCTAGGGTGCTTCAACGAAGGGACTGTCCATCATCAAATACTACATCACATGATCAACTAGTATGCCATCAAACCCTTTAGCTCAGCCTGATAAATGAAACCAAGTGCGTGCCCCAACTATCTGAAGCTCATAAAAATACAAGGGGTAGTGAAGAAATTGATTGGGAATACCCCTATTCCAAAATAAGGGGTAACAAGGGGACAAGGAGGACATGTCATGGGCATATGCTTTTGTGGAGAAAGGGAGGAATGAACTTGGCGTCACCTTTTATAGGCAATGGCTTGGGGATGTTATTGGGAGGTCCTTATCCAAAAAAGAACATCCTTATTGTGTCCCTTACGGGATGTTGAGGCATTCACTGACCATTTAGAGGACAGTAGATAATCCTCCATGGCCTATCATTTTCCAAAATGAAAACATAAAAGAAATGGTTTTAGGATTATAACTTTCATAACTTTAGGACTATGTGCTATTTTTGGTACATCCATTATTAGTGTGGATCAATGTATGTGATTAGATATTATTACATCGAGAGGTACATTCTATGGCTTGGTAACTGGGAGATGTGTAATGTAACATAACATTGATGTTATCATATGTTGACATTTTTAATGGAAAAACTGATAATTTTTTTGAAAAAAAAGTTTTATTTTCTATTTCAAACAGAAATGCAAAATATGGGTTTTGTTATGTGCTTTCAAGCACTCGGAATTGCTCTTTATGAGCACCAAAACTATCAAAATCTGTACCATTTGTTTTCTATCAGTCCTGTTAATAGAGTTGTTCAAAAGAAATATTCCATTTTAGGCTTGACATAAAAACATGAATTATAATGAGTGAACACCAAATTTTCTCTCCTGCTGGAAATACAACTCATGTATGGATCTGCAAATCACTGAAGTTGTAGGCCTGCCTCTCCTCTGATCTGAAAATACTTCAAGGGAGAGAGAAGTGGAAAAATATGATATTACTTACACTTTAATATTAAATTAATAATAATATAATAGTAGGTTGGCTAAGTTGATCATCCTATATCCATCTTAACCACGGTTCTATCAAACAATGAGATGGATCAAATCCCTTGAAGCGCAAACCATTTTGAGGGTGCAAAATTAGAGGTTTGCACCTTCAGGGATTTGATACCTCTTGGTGCTTGATAGATTTAGAGTTAATATGGATATAGGTTGGTTATGTTTAATGTAATACACCTAAGGTATAATATCACTAATCTGCTAATGAAATAAACATTTATCATGTAAGTATAGTCATATGACATAATGTATATCTATGTTGTGATAATGATAAGTCATCCCTCTGCCCAAAGGATATGACTTATCACCCAAATGTGTATTTATATACATGCAATTGTATCACAAGGTATCTATCCCATATAATCCGATTCATTTTAATGGATATTAATTATGTTAATATGGATTTTATGGGTTTGTCACTTCATGGATGATGATTTCATGAAGTGAACCATTAAGTTTGCTTCAAGTAGTATTGGGTAGTCTTTTCACTTGCTTGTGGCTAAATATTTTTTCTTGTGACAATGCAATTTTGGTCTAGTGACCTTGTTACCCACCAAAAGTGGGTAAACCCTAGGAGAAAAATTTTCTCCCCTTTTGTCAACCAGCGAGCCAACAACCCTATGATGATCCACATATAGCTTTACTTTATAGCTCTCCACCTATGCTCCTGTTAATGCTCTCTCCCATCTAGCATACTTCTTGAAGGAAGTTGGTTCATCTATTAGAAGGTACATTAATCATTGCTATAATCATGTACTTTCATTTAATATTGAGGGCATAGTAGTATGGATCACATGTCAAGCTAAATGATTGACTGCTCTTGATTATACCCTTTTTCCCATATTTTACTTAGGAGATTAACCTTTTCCATAGTCTAGTGTGACCTCCCTTGAGGCCCTTTTTCTTCCACTGTTTAGGAGGGGCACTAACATGAGGCATAGATTGAAAGTATGTGCCCAAGGTAATCCGTACTTACCTCTTTCCATCCTTCCCTTATATTCACTTCCATTCTTTGGGTTGATTGTTATTGGTCATTGGGATTGAGACCCTGTTACCACTCAAGCTAGCAAGGGTCCTAGGAGGGGATCCTATGGAGCATAGTTTTAAAACTCGGTCTCGAATTCAAAACCAGCCGAGGGTCAACTCCGACTCGGTATTTGTTAGGTCCATATAATACTAGTGTAACCCCTTATTGTTATTGTTGTGCCCATGTAGTCCCCATATTGGTATTATTGTGCCCCATAGAAGCCCACTATTGTTATTGTTGTGCCCTTACATTATTATTGTTATGTAGGCTCTGATTATATTGTGACCCCTTAGACGCCTATATCTAGAAAGGAGGCTTTGTCATTTGAATCATTCAAGAATTGTTCATTTATGTAATGTAAAGGAGGTTTCCCCCTCAAAGAGGATAATTTTTAAGTTGTTGATCTATCTATTTGTGAGCTGGTTGCGTAACATCATTTGGTATCAGAGCTTTGGATTCTAGGGTTTCGTTGCTTCAAACAAGTCATTGTGGCATTTTCGCGATAACTTTTAAGTTTTTTTCTATGACGCTCCAGAATCTGAAATTGAAACCATATGGAGTCGAAATCTTGATGAACTTCGTGTATGAATTTCAGATCTTGTATCGCTATATTTTCGGAGATATGATCCGAGGAAGTTAGTGTTTTTGCAGGGTCTGGAATTCCATCTCAAACAGGTGACCTAGGGAAAATCGTCATAACTTTCTCTCTGAGCTTCGGATTTGAATTTCGTAAAAAGTGACGGGAAGAGGACAAACTATAGTTTGTTGGGTATCATTTTCAGGGCCAAAAGTCAAAACAGTGACACGTGGCACTTTATACAAGTTTGCTCGATTGAAATAGTCTATAATCAGGTCATCGTGGGAGATTGGGCATAACTCTTTCTTGAAGACTCCAATATTGGTCTACTTGTTGGGTTGGAAATAAGACTCAGAGGGCTACTACAAGACAATTTCAGATCTTGGAGATTCACAATTACAAATGTACAACAACTGCAATATCTAGCTCCTAAAAAGCAAGAAGAAGGTGTGTATTTTTTTTTAAATTTTGCATAACTTTTGTTTGAAAAATCAGTTTGAAGTGATTCGAAAGGCATAGTGAAGCATATATATCATTGTTTGATGTCAAAATGCCTCGAAGCAAGAAAATGGAAACACTTAGTAGCTTTACTATGACGCATGAAGAAGAGGAAAAAATGCAACATGATATATCAAAATTGTGAGACGAAGTGCAACAAATTTCGCTCTCTCAAAGAGTAACAAAAAATGAAATGGAAGCTAAGATGAATGGTTTGAAGAATAGTTTAAAATCAGACGTGGAAGGTTTGAAGGATGACATCGAAGCAAAAATTAAAGGCAACATGGAAGATTTGAAGAATGATTTAAAAACAGACTTGGAAGGTTTGAAGGAAGGTTTGGCAAAGTTGCTACAAGAAATGCTTCATAATGGCGAAAATGTATTAGATGAAACTCATGATGAGAACACAAAAATTGTTAATCATTATTTCATAGACCCTAATGTTGGATTGAAGACCCACCATATTCCAAAGATCGATATGAGGAAGTTTGTTGGCAATGATCCGTTAACATGGATACTACAAATGGAGCAATATTTTGATCTTCATAATGTGCAACACACATAAAAGGTACGCATTGCAACTTTATATTTAAAACCCAATCAGTTTGTATGGTACCCCTTTGTTCTCGTAAACCACTTGTCACTTGGTCAATTTTTACGGAGGAAATGATAACACATTATGAGGATACAAAGCGACACCTTCTTTAGCCAATTAATAAATCTCAAACAAAAGGGTTTAATGGCGGAGCACATTGAGGATTTCCAAAAATTGAATATAAGGGTAAATGATATTCTAGAGGAGCATATGATTGATGTCTTCATAGGTACTTTAAAGAATAACATCCAATATGAGGTTCACCTTTGGGAACTTGATTCATTGGAGAAGGCATTCAGGTTGGCAAGTAAAATTGAAAGCAAAATTATGGCAACAAGGAGGCCTACCACTTACAACTATAAAGATGGAAGTGTTGCTGCCCCTAGCCTTCCACAACCTACAAGGTTGACACCACACCAATGGGAAGAAAAAAGAACAAAAGGGCTTTGCTACAATTGTGATAGCAAATACAATAAATTCACTGTGTAAACCCCCATAATGATATCTAATATAATGCACTGCGTAAACCCCCATACTTAAATTCAAAAAGAGTCAAGGGATCTCTACTTGAATGGTTCATGAGGCACAATACTTGCTAAGGTTTTGCAAATGGTGTAGCAAGCTAAGTGGGCTTGATTGTGGGGAAAAACTCCACAGTTAAGCGCGCTTGAGCCAGAGGAGTTTTGGGATGGGTGACCTCCTGGGAAGTCCTGGTTACTGGGTGCAAGCCCCGGAAGTGATGATTGATGCTATGTGATTCGTTCTCCACATTTCACTAGTTTCAATCCCACTTCTTCACCCCTGTGAGCATCACCCGATGCAATGAGTGCTAAGTGAACTATTAAAAAATCATGAGAAATTAGTCAGTTACGACTACCTCTCATGGAAATGGTCATACGTGAATGACTTACTTAACGCAGTTGAATCCCAAAATGATATCTAAATACAATAAAGATCATAAGTGTGCTGATAAGAAATTATTTTACATAGATTGTGAAGAGGAGGAAGAAAATGAACAAGAAACTTCAAAAGAAGAGGATATACACCTGGAACCAACCCTAGAGAAACAAGAAATGAATCTGACCATATCTTGTAATGCATTGGCAGGAATTACCACTCCTCATACTCTCAAGATAGAAGGACATATCAAGAAGAAAAAGGTAATAGTGTTGATTGATTCAGGGAGTACCCATAATTCATTGTAAGATAGCCAAGAAATTGAATTGCTTCCTATACCCAACACGAGAGTGTATTGCTCTGGAAAGTGCCATAATATCAAGTTAACCATGGGGGAATATGTATTGAATAGTCCAATGCTCTCCATTCTAATGGGTGGTGTTGATGTTGTACTAGGAGTCCAATGGTTACAATCTTTGGGTACAATAGCTTTTAATTTTCGAGAACTTTCCTTGATTTTTGTTGTTGTTGTTGTTGTTGTTGTTTGTTTGTTTCTATTGGTGAAGGAAAGGAAGTTGAGTTAAGGGGTATTGCAGGGAAACTAGGAAAGTTAATTAGATCTAATAGCATGACAAAGCTTCTAAAGAAAGAACAATGGGGCTTAATTGCACAATTATTCTCACTAGATGTTCAAACATCGAAACCACCTATTTCTCCAGATCTTCAAAATGTCTTGGACAATCATTCGAAGGTATTTGAGACTCCCAAAGGCCTCCCACCTATTCGTGATCATGATCATGTTATTCATTTGATTCCAGGAAGTGTTCCTGCAAACATCAGGCTTTACAGATATCCCTATGCCCAAAAAAGTGAAATTGAACATATAGTTGCCTGAAGGCTAGAGGCCAGTATAATTCAACCTAGTCAAAGTTCTTTTTCGGCTCCAAGTGTATTGGTGCACAAGAAGGATGGATCATGGCGCCTGTGTCTGGATTATAGGGAGCTTAACAAGCTCACTATTAAAGATAAATTTTCCATTCTTGTCATTGATGAATTATTGGATGAATTACATGGAGCAATTTACTTCACCAAGTTGGATGTTCTTTCAGGATATCATCAAATTAGAATGAAGATTGAAGACATTTCGAAAACATTATTTAGAACTCATGAGGGTCATTAAGAATTTTTGGTCATGCCTTTTGGCTTTACCAATGCCACCTTCTACATTTCAAGGTTTGATGAATTCCATTTTCAAACCCTTCCTTAGAAAATTTGTGTTAGTATTTTTTGATGATATATTAATCTACAACAAGTCTTGGAAGGATCATGTTCAACATGTTGACAGGGTGCTCAAACTATTGGGAGAAACAATTATATGCAAAAACCTCCAAATGTTTCTTTGGAGTACAGGAGGTGGAATATTTGGGTCATATTGTATCTCACGAGGGTGTTAAGGCAGACCCTAACAAAATTAAATCCATCAAGGAATGGAAAATCCCCACAACCATAAAACGCCTGTGAGGATTTCTCGGGTTGACAAGGTATTATCGCAAGTTTATTAAGAATTATGGGAGAATAGTAGCACCTCTAACAACATTATTGAAGAAAGATACATTTTCTTGGACTCCAGAAGCAAATAAGACCTTTGAACATCTTAAAGAGGCAATGTGCCAAGCATCGGTTTTAGTTACACCAGACTTCACAAAAACCTTTATTGTGGAATGTGATGCCTCTGGAAATGGAATTGGTGCTGTTTTAATGCAGCAAGGAAGACCCATTGCTTTTGAAAGTCGTCCAATCAAAGGGAAGTATTTACACAAACCTATTTATGAGAACGAAATGATGGCAATACTGCATGCACTAAACCAATGACGAACTTACCTAATGGGAAGACACTTCAAGGTAAAAACAGATGATGATATTATTGAATACTTTTTGGAACAAAGATTATCTTCAGAAGAGCAACAAAAATGGGTCACAAAACTGTTGGGTTATGACTTTGAAATCATCTACAAAAAAGGGAAGCAAAATGTTGTTGCAAATGCACTCTGAAAAAATGATGAAGATGTGGAAGCATTGCTTTGTGCCATTTCTATTATCCAACCAAATTGGATAAGCGAAGCAAGGGATGAATGAAAGAATGTCGAAGAAGTGTGGACACTCATTCAAAAGTTGCAGCAAGATCCTAGTACATCTGATACATATAGCTGGAAAAATGATTCATTATGGTACAAAGATCACCACTTATATCTTTGTAAGAATTCCCAACTCAAACAAAAGATTCTTTTGGAATTGCACACCTTTCCCTTAAGGGACACTCAATATTTTAAAAAACTTACCACAGTTTCAAGAAGGAATTTTTTTGGGATGTGTAATATTCCTAATTAGCCATGGCTAATTGGAATATTCGATTTGCTCAATTTTTGCCTTCTATAGTTATTTATAAATAAAAAAGTGAGAAAAGGGGACATAACTCACTTCTAGAATAAAAGTCACTTCCTAGTAGCACAACGTTGTGACTTAAAGGGGAGGCAAGGGGGCCAAAGGGGGACGCAGACACTTGGAGGGACTGCGCAGAAGGAAAGAAACACGTGGCAAGAGGAGAATCACGTTGGAGGAGGTGAGCCTTGGGATTGAGAGAGGCAAAGGCTATAAAGGAGAGAGAAGCCCCCTCATTTTGATCATTCAGTTATGTGCATTTGAGCTAGTCACTTCGACTTAGAGCACGTTGGCTATTTAGCTAGTCTGCAACACTACTTAGTGCATTGAGTGTCTCCGTTCAGAGATCTCACCCTTAGCCCCGGGGGACTTCGAGTGCGTACTCGGGGAAGGTATTTCCATCAACAATTTGGCAGTAGTTCCATCAGCATTTCTGGCAGGAGGATTGAGCATCTTGGAGGACTGCATAACACTGGGAGGGATGACGCAGATCTTTCTGGCAAGAGTTCTGGCTTGAGGGTTTGCAGTAGGATCTGTGCTGGGAGATTGAGCAGGGGATCAACCCTTGCATATTGGAGGGATTTGGCTGGAGGGTTTCATTTAGTGGCAGCGTAGAGCCTTGAGAGACTGCGCAGAACCCCAAGGGGGTGATTTTTGGGGGTTGTCCATTCCAAGAAAGCTTTTTGGGTTTCTGGGTTTCTTGAGTAAAGTCTGATTCCAGAGTTTCAGCCTTTTCTGAGGAGGGGAACAACCCCAAATCCTCATTCGATTTCCAGCCGTAGCAGCAGCACGACAGTTTTCTAGCATCTGGGACGCAGATCAGTGTGAGGCCATTCCTTTGCTATTTTGAGTGTATTTCTTCACTTGCCTTGTGCAAGTCGAGGTGCCATCTTTCTGATCACCTCCTGTACTCATTCTATTGCTCAGTGTAATAAAATGGCTTAGCATTTCTTGAGTATTTGTTACGTTTCATGTATACATTGTTGTTTTCTGCACTATTGTTATTTCATCTCTGTGAGTTTTCCGACTATTATACCACTTGTACGTTTTTTTGGTTGGGGTTTGCTGGTATTTGAGAAATATTCCAAGATAGGGATATTATAGTGGTATCAGAGCATAGTTCTAGCTTAGCCTGTGGAGCTAGCAATTTATCAAACCGGGGGAAAAACCCTACATCTGTTCAGAGGTAGGAGATACAGAGCCACTGGGCGTAGGTTGGAAAATACTTATGGAGAGGGAGACTGTGTTCCGGTAGTGGATGCAGAACAGGAGGAGCCTGTGGTGGACGCAGTGTAGAAGGATCCGATGGCAGACGAGGACGGGAAGAGATTTGCGGATATGCTCCTCAAATCAGTGCAGGATCTGTCGAGGCAAGTTGAGGTGATGGGGCAGATATTCACGGCAATAGAGGCCAGACAACGTGAGAGCCCATGGGTTTTTCAGATTGGTGAGGGATTAGGTGCATCCCATCATTTGCCAGAGCAGTGTGATGCTGTGCAGCAGGTGGCCTTGCATGCCCCTACACGCTTTACCATGCCCACCTTATTAGGAGCAGACACGGGGGCTGGAGCCTAGCAAGAGGCAGAGCCCGGTCATATGGGCGATTATTTTGCAGAGTACCAGGCCTATGGGCAGGAGTTCAGGGATGCTCTTTCATTCAGAGATTTTTTTCAACTCCAGCGGGATAGTAGACCCCGTGACCATCACAGAGGGTATTGACATTACCATGATGGTGACACCCACCGTGCAGCGAGTAGATTCCACTTGCCTATGTTTGATGTTTCATCAAACAGTTCGGCAAAGTCTTGGGTGGAGAAGCTGGACATTTATTTCCAGCTTAACCAAATGTCGGAGATAGAGGCCATCAAGGTGGCAACGTTGCATTTGGATGGTGAGGCTCAGGATTGGTGGTTTCGTGGGATGGTTACATTCGGACATTCCACAGTGACGACATATGCCGAGTTCACCAGGAGATTGATGGAGCGATTTGATCGGAGGGATCTAAAGCAGCATTTTGTTGAGCTAACGAGGCTCAAACAGACAGGGAGCCCAGAGACCTACATTGCAGATTTCTTGAGGGTCTCAGTGATGGTCCCAGATCTATCCACGACATGGAGGATCTATATGTATGTTGAGGGGTTAGCAGAGCCACTTCGGGGTTTCGTCCGATCCACTAGACCAACCACACTCCAGGACACCATTAACATGACTCGGGACTTATAGGATGACTTACCCAGGACTCGGACACCTTACCCCCAGAGAAAAATTTTCCAGTCTAAGGGGAAGGATGTGAGGATTCCACCTCCAAAGGGGAATCCAGGACGAGGGCAGATTGACGATGATGCCAGGAGGGAGTTGAAGAAGAAGCGGTTGTGCTTCACTTGTCAGGACGTGGGCACCAGGACATAGATGTGCTGCTGGCAAAGCACATTTTATTGAGTTCTTCTCCGAGAGCAGCGGGGAAGAGGATGATGAGGATGATGTGGAGGCAGGAGATGGTCACTCCGTGCAGGGACCTTTGCCACCTCCATCGCCAACAACAGGTGGTGCATCTTTTGCACCAGCAGAGGGTCCCTTGAAGCATTGCAAGGAGTTCCCAAGTATCTAACGCTACGCGTACGGGGGATAGTACGTGGCCAGCGAGTATCAGTTTTGGTTGATCGTGGGGCAACCCAAAACTTCATCGATGCACAGATGATTGAGTGGAGAGGTATACAGACAGAGAGCTTCGATGGGTTTCAGTTTTGGTCCCAGGAGATCAGACCATGATGTGTGCTCGTTATGTTCTAGAGCTATCAGTGACGATGGGCACCTACACATTGACTGACCACTTTTTCGTGGTCGATATTCCGGACACCAACATGATGCTGGGTGTTTAGTGGCTCATCACTCTAGGGAAGGTCACGACAGATTGGAAGACCCTAGAGATGGAGTGGGATGATGAGAAGATACGGGGACAACACATATCCGCCTTAGACTGTTTCGGCTCATCGGATGGAGGCAGTCTTCTGGAAGGGAGACGTAGAGTGGGCAGTAGAGCTGCATGCATTAGAGGCAGGGACTACAAGGCGGATGGTACATCCGAAGATACAGTCCATCCTTGACCGGTATGCCATAGTGTTTGGGGAGATTCCTCTGGGACAGCCATCGGACCGGGGGTTTGAGCACATCATTGAGCTTGAGCAGGGTATTAAGGCAGTGATCACTACCCCCTATAGGCATCCCAAGGCCTATTGGGATGAGATTGAGTGGGCCATTCAGGAGTTGCTAGCTGTTGGGCACATTCGGCCGAGCACGAGTCCTTTTGCTTCTTCTGTGGTGTTGGTGAAGAAGAAGGACGACACATTGAGGATGTACATTGATTACAGGGCCCTGAACAAGAAGACACTGAAGAACAGGTACCCCATACTCAGGATCGACAAGTTGATGGATGAGTTGAAAGGAGCATGGTTCTTCTCAAAGATTGATTTGAGATCTGGGTACCATCAGATTCGCATGAGGGAGTAGGACATTCCCAAGACCGCCTTCAGGTGTCACTATGGGCACTTTGAGTTCTTGGTGATGCCCTTTGGGCTAACCAACGCCCCCTCCACGTTTCAGTCCTGCATGAATCACATCTGCTGCAGTCACCTGAGGAAGTTTGTGTTGGTATTCTTTGATGGCATTCTCATTTACAGCAAGACTTGGGAGGAGCATCTCCAACACATTGAGACAATGTTGCGTATCTTGCAGGAGCAACATTCTATGCCAAACTCTCCAAGTGTGAGTTTGGGTTGACGGAGATGTTGTATTTGGGGCACATCATATGGGTGGACGGAGTGAGAGTCCATGAGGAGAAGATCACGGCCATTAGAGAGTGGCTAGAGCCGGGAAACATGACAGAACTCCGGGGGTTCATTGGCATTTGTACTTACTACCAGAAGTTCGTCAAGAGTTTCTCACAGCTTGTTGCACCCCTGACAGATTTGACAAGGAAGGGGGCTTTTAGTTGGTCAGATACAGCGCAGCGCGCCTTTGACAGGCTCAAGGAGGTTATGAGCAACTGCCCAGTGCTTGCATTGCCAGATTTCTCGTAGCCATTTGTTCTGGAGTGTGACGCGTCGGGAGAGGGGATCAGCGTAGTATTGATGCAGGGAGGTCACCCTATAGCCTATGAGAGCCGGAAGCTCCTTCCACATGAGAGGTTGTATTCTATATACGACAAGGAGATGCTGGCCATCATGCATGCATTGGCCAAGTTTCGACAGTATTTGGTGGGTAACAGGTTTAGGGTGAGGACTGATCACAACAGCCTCAGATTCTTTTTGGAGCAGAAGCAGCTACAGGAGAGGCAACAGAAGTGGATCATCAAGATCCAAGCATATGACTTTGACATTGAGTATGTCAAGGGTAAGAACAACGTGGTAGCAGATGCTCTTTCATGTAGACCAGTCGCGTTGTCTCTTATGACCTTGGACACAGACTGGAGGGCTCAACTCTTTGTAGAGTACTCCAAGGACAGGTTTGCATGTGAGGTTCTGGATGGGCAGGTGGTAGATGACAGGTACAGGGTGGTCGATGAGATCATCTATTACAGGGACCAGATCTTTTTGACTGAGGGGTCTCAGCGTAAGAAGAAGATACTACAGACATCACATGATTCACCTTTGGCAGGCCATCAGGGGTTTACCAAAACCTACAGGGCCATTAGAGAGAGGTTCTCATGGAAGGGCCTCAAGGAGGACGTACTCCAGCATATCTGGGAGTGCGATGTTTGCTAGAGGAACAAGGGAGAGATGAGCCATCCCGCGGGATTATTGTAAGCTCTTCCCATTTCGGAGGGGAAATGGGAGAGTATTTCGATGGACTTCATCACAGGGTTGCCTATGGTACAAGGCAAGGATTGTATCTTTGTCGTCGTTGATTGACTGACAAAGTACGCACATTTTTTTGCCATATCCGCACACTATACAGCAGCACAGGTGGCCGAGCTGTTCTTCAGAGAGATCTTCAGGCTACATGGTCTTCCTAAGACCATCGTCAGTAACAGGGACAGCCGTTTCATGGGCGGGTTTTGGCAGTAGCTTTTCCGATTGTGGGGACGGAGTTGACTCCGAGTAGCAGTTATCACCCACAGACGGACGGGCAGACAGAGATAGTTAACAAGTGGCGGAGGGCTACTTGCGTAACTATGTCAGTGGGCAGCAACGAGCATGGCTAAAGTTGCTGCATTTGGGGGAGTACTGCTACAACACTACACATCACATGTCCATTGGTATGTCACCATTCTATGCCTTATATGGGTATCATCCTTTATCTTTTGCTGACATGATGTTTGGTGATAGCAAGGCTCTTAGAGCCAAGATTTGGATCCAAGAGAGTCGAGATATCCTCCGAGCTTTCAAGGATAACATGGCTACAACACAGAGCCAACATAAGCTATATGCCAACAGGGGTCGGGTGGAGAGACAGTTTGAGGTAGGGGACATGGTCTACCTACGATTACAGCCATATTGACAGTCGCCACTGAAGCAGAAGGGGGCTGAGAAGCTCAAGCCCCACTTTTATGGGCCATACAGGGTGATACGCAGGATTGGATAGGTTGCATATGAGTTGGAGCTGCCCCAAGGCAATAAGATTCATAACGTTTTTCATGTATCATGCCTGAAGAAGGCATTGGGGCAACAGGTGACAGTGATAGATGAGCTACCACCCCTGGATGATGAGGGGCATTTGGTGTTGCAGCTGGAGGCTATTATTGATACTAGGGAGAGGCAGCTACGGAGCAGGACGGTCTGGGAATTCTTGGTGAGGTGGAAGAATTTGCCGGATGAGGATGCCACTTAGGAGAGTGAGAAAATCTTGCAGCATCCATCACTTCAGTTGCTTGAGAGCAAGCAACATTTTGCCGAGGGAGACTGTAATATTCCTAATTAGTCATGGCTAATTGGAATATTCGATTTTGCTCAATTTTTGCCTTCTATAGTTATTTATAAATAAAAAAGTGAGAAAAGGGGACATAACTCACTTCTAGAATAAAAGTCACTTCCTAGTAGCACAATGTTGTGACTTAAAGGGGAGCCAAGGGGGCCAAAGGGGGACGCAGAGATGGAGCCCACGCAGACACTTGGAGGGACTGCGCAGAAGGAAAGAAACACGTGGCAAGAAGGGAATCACGTTGGAGGAGGTGAGCCTTGGGATTGAGAGAGGCAAAGGCTATAAAGGAGAGAGAAGCCCCCTCATTTTGATCATTCAGTTATGTGCATTTGAGCTAGTCACTTCGACTTAGAGAACATTGGCTGTTTAGCTAGTCTGTAGCACTGTTTAGTGCATTGAGTGTCTTTGTTCGGAGATCTCACCCTTAGGCCCGGGGGACTTCAAGTGCCTACTTGGGCAAGGTATTTCCATCAGCATTTTGGCAGTAGTTCCATCAACATTTATGGCAGGAGGATTGAGCATCTTGGAGGACTGCACAGCATTGGGAGGGATGGCGCAGTTCTTTTTGGCAGGAGTTCTGGCTTGAGGGTTTGCAGTAGGATTTGTGCTGGGAGATTGAGCAGGGGATCAGCCCTTGCATATTGGAGGGATTTGGCAGAGGTTTCAGGTAGATTTCTGGAGGGTTTTATTTAGTGGCAGCTCAGAGCCTTGAGAGACTGTGCAGAATCCCAAGGGGGTGATTTTCAGGGATCGTCCATTCCATGAAAGCTTTATGGGTTTTTCTGGGTTTCTTGAGTAAAGTCCGGTTCCAGAGTTTCAGCATTTTCCGAGGAGGGGAACAACCCCAAATCCTCATTCGATTTTTACCAGCAGCAGCAGCACGGTAGTTTTCCAGCAGCTGGGACGCAGATCAGTGTGAGGCCATTCTTTGCTATTTTGAGTGTATTTCTTCACTTGCCTTGTGCAAGTCAAGGTGCCATCTTTCTGATCACCTCCTGTACTCATTCTATTGCTCAGTATAATAAAATGGCTTAGCATTTCTTGAGTATTTGTTTATGTTTCATGTATACATTGTTGTTTGCTGCACTATCGTTATTTCATCTCTGTGAGTTTTCCGGCTATTATACCACTTGTATGTTTTTTTGGTTGGGGTTTGCTGGTATTTGAGAAATATTCCAGGAAAGGGATATTACAGGATGGCCTTAAATCTGATATTCAAAAGTTTGTGGCGGAGTGTTTGGTTTGCCAACAAAATAAAGTTGAGACAATTAAGACCTTGGGTCTGTTACATCCTTTATCCATTCCAAGTCAACATTGGGAGGAGGTTTCAATGGATTTTATCACAAGTTTACCCAAGTCCGAAGTAAAGAGTGTCATCATGGTGGTAGTTGATAGACTTAGCAAGTATGCACACTTTTGTACATTATCTCATCCATTTAAAGCCAATACAGTTGCTACTGCATTTATGGAAACAATTCAAAGGCTACATGGAAACCCGAAGATTATTGTAAGCGACAGAGATCCCATTTTCACTGGAAATTTTTGGACAAACTTATTTTCTTGCCTGGCTACTCAATTAGCTCATAGCTCATCTTATCATCATCAACCTAATGGGAAAATTGAGATAGTAAACAAATGTTTGGAAGGATATTTTTGTTGCTTTGTATTTGATAAGCAAACACAATGGGTTAAGTGGTTACCTCTGGCTGAATGGTGGTATAACACTTCCTTCCATACTGCAGTAAAAATGATCCCATTTATGGCACTTTATGGATATCATCCACCGTCTGTCACATCATCCTTAAGAGAAAATTCTAAGGTTCAAGCAGTGGAAGATCACATTGAGCATCAACAACAAGTTCTCCAACTCCTAAAGGATAACCTCACTTTGTCGCAAAATTGAATGAAACAACAGGCAGATCAATTAGGCAGATGAAAAATGTTTTGATGTAGGTGATTGGGTATTTTTACGACCACAACCGTACAAACAAATGTCCCTCAAGCAAGCTAAGAAGGATAATAAATTATCACCAAAGTATTATGGTCCTTACAAGGTGTTGCAAAAGAGTGGTACTATGACATACAAATTGGAGCTTCTTGCATCTTCCCGAGTGCACCCAGTTTTCTATGTTTCATGCTTAAAGAAGCTTATAGGTGACAAGCTTCCAGTTCAAACAATATTGCTAGAACTTGACAAGTAAGGAAAAGTCATATTGGAACCTGAAGCAGTTATGGAAACAAGAACTCGACAGCTACGAAATCGATCAATTTTAGAGTATCTCATCAAGTGGAAGAACTTACCCGTTGAAGATTCCACATGGGAGGATGCGAATTTTATACAGAAACATCCAGAACTACTCAAGCGTTGAGGACAACACTTTTTTGAAGGAGAGGGCAAGTTAGGTCCCTATAATACTAGTGTAGCCCCTTATTATTGTTATTGTTAGTGTAGCCCCTTTATTGTTATTGTTGTGTCCATGTAGTCTCCATATTGTTATTACTGTGCCCCATAGAAGCCCACTATTGTTATTGTTGTGCCCTTACATTATTATTGTTATGTAGGCTCTGATTATATTGTGACCCCTTAGATTCCTATATATAGAAAGTAGGTTTTGTCATTTGAATCATCTAATAATTGTTCATTTATGTAATGTGAAAGAGGTTTCCCCCTTGAAGAGGATAGTTTTTAAGTCGTTGATCTATCTATTTGTGAGTTGGTCATTGGGATTGAGACCCTGTTACCACTCAAACTAGCAAGGGTCCTAGGAGGGAATCCTATGGAGAATAGTTTTAAAACCTGAGTTCAAATTCAAAACCGACCGAGGGTCTCAACCTAGTTGATTTCATTGACTAAGTCGTCGTAAAAAATACAGTAAATATTTATTTTTTTATGAAAAAACATATTTTTAAAGATTTTCATTCATGTTTCCAAACTCAAAGCATTAGAATATAGAGAGAAGACAACAAATGATCAAAGTATGCTCATGAATATATCTATTATATCAAAATGGCACCCAATGCATTGTCCAATACATGTAATATATAGAGATCAAAATAAAAACACATACCAAGGAGGCTCTAAATGGCCTCTACAACAAAACATCACCAGTCACTACTGCTAGACAAGGTAAGATCTTCTGGCTCAGAGTCTGAATTGGACTCAGAGGGGGGAATCCATGGCTCCTCTTCTTCATCAAGATCTCCAACTACAACTGTAGAAGTAGTAGCACTAGCAGTAGTTGCACACTGAGATATACGAGCTATGCGCATGTGTCGTGGATGAGTAGAGGAAGTTGCCTGCAGCTGGAGGAGTTGGGGCTGCTACTAGTGGATCTGCACTTAATTGAACAGTCTGTAATGCATCCATCTCTAACTCAAAATCAACACCAACATCCTCATCAGGGTCAAACTCTGCTGGTTGAGTCTCCACTACCCAATCTAAGGATGGATCAATGCCTTCCAGCACAATGGGATTTGTATAAGGTCTTTTGTTCAAAAATTGGTTGCGTCTTAGCCGGAGGTTGTATTAGACGTAGACTAGATCATTTAACCATTTTTGTTCTAAACGGTTTCTCTTCTTTGTGTGAATCCTCTTAAAGACAGACCAATTGCGCTCATACCCAAAAGCATTGCAAGTTTGATTCAAAATACGGATTGCAAACTTCTGCAATTGAGGAAACTGGCTACCAAATGCCACCCACCATTGTGCTGCGAAAAACATAGTTGTGTAATGAGTTAGTTCAACAAATTATATCCAACTTTCAAATTATAAACAATTTAACAAAATAAGAATTTGAAAACTGAAATTGTTTACCTGGCTCATCTGCTTCCCTTGCAATTTTTGGTAGGTTCTTGCCAAAGTTACCTGTGGCTCTATTGAAAGAAGTGATATGTCGGTGTATCTCCAGCTGCTCACTCTCATTAGGGACCATGCAGTCAAGGCACTCAATTAATCCATCTCTCACCTCCCTAGTCAAAGCTTCTCCCACTAGAGCTTTATAATGATACCTTGGGTTAAGAAAAAACCCAATTTCATGTATAGGGCGATGGAGTTGATTGTTCCATCTTTGATCGATGATTTCCCAAATGGGCACATACTTAGCCACTCTATCCTTGATGTTGCCTTTATTTGCTCCTTTACCTGATCCATAGCCTCATAAATGAAACCCATAGCCAATCTTTCAACCACAACACCTTAACTAGTGGCTCAGCAACTTTCACAATCTCTGCTGTCTTTTTCCAAAATATGTCTTCATTAACTTTCTTTCTTACATCTTTGCCATCTTGTTTGCGAGACCATTGACATCCATTTCATTCATCACTAGAAAACATCCTTTGCAAGTTTCTATGTTGGGAAAGCATAGATTACAATGTCAAAAAATAAGTTGCAAATCTAGTGATGACAGGCCTAACACGATCCTTGCCCCTTGTGTTTTTCCTCATCAAGCTCAAAATCCATGAGTGATTGTAGATATACTTTGTTATACTTTTGGCATGCTCTATAGTGTTCTTGATCCAATCTATTTTACCAATATCCTCAAGCATGAGGTCTATGCAATGTGCAACACATGGGGTCCAAAAGATGGTTTTGTGTTTTTCCTAACATTTTACCAGCAAGAACATAGTTAGAGGCATTACCTGTGATGATCTGAACAACATTAACCACCCCCACCTCTTCAACAACCTCATTCAAACGCTGAAACAACAAGTGTGTATCTTTCACCTTATCAGATGCATCATCTGATCTTAGAAACATGGTTCCCTGTGGGCAAAAGATAAGAAAATTTATAATGGTATGGTTCCTTTGATCAGTCCATCCATTTGACATGATGGTACATATTGTTTTCACCTTGTTGTTGCCCGGATTGTATAGGCACTGCGACAACACTCAGGACGGGGGTTGTCACTCTGATTCCCGCCCACTTTGTTCTAGCTGTCTCCCAACAATAGGCTATGGGGGTTAGTCCCTATGGGATGAGGTGAAAGAAAGTAAATGAAGAAATTTCAACCCCCATTCCGGTTATCAGTTTTCCTTATCACTCCATGCATTTAGTTTTAAATCCAAGGATGATAAAAATTCTAAAATCTGGAAATGATAATATTTTCCTGAAAACATAAATTTAGAGATTTCACAACTGCTGAAATTGCAGAAATAAAAGATAGCAAAATTATGACAGCTACACAGAAAATAACACATCGATTTTTGGTCAATGTGATCATGGAAAAACCCCCTACAACTCTTGGGAAAAACTAGTTCGAGAGCTCTTATTTATTTATGAAAATGCTTTTATAGAGAAACTAAAATACATAGTAAAATTTCTAGCAACCACAAATTACAACTTTTTTTCGATTTCCGTGCTTGAACTCCACCTCGAAAATCGTGCCAATCAGCAAACAGCCAAAACATAAATTTTTACATCAATAAAACAACATTAAATGTTGTACAACTAGTCTCGAAAAATGTGCCTAGACCTTGCTGTCCCTTTTCCTCGATTTTTGTGCCTTTTTTTTCCTGCTGTACGGTTTTTCCTTGGGATGTGTGCCAATAAATGCTGCTGCCCAAATTTGCTGAAATGTCTTCTTGCTGCTCTCCTTCACTCCTCACTGCTCAGAAATTTCTTCCTTGCTCTCTCTTCTCTTTCTCTCAAATGTTCATGAAATAATGAATTGATCTTTTCCTCTTCTCTTTTCCTTTTATTCTCTAAATGACCTTTTGGGTTACCCTAAGATCTAATGGCTGAGATTCATTTAGATCTAGGGATGAGAATAAATGTGCATTTAATTCTCACTTTCTATTTTTTAACTTACCCACTTAAATAAAGACCCACTTAGCCTTTTATTTCCATAGTCACTTTCTCACTTTCTAATTCTTCATTCACTTTAATAAAGTCACCTTTAAATTAAAATGTAACTTCTACTTATAAAGTCACTTTTAAATTAGAATGTAACTTTACCACTTATAAAGTCACTTTTAAATTAAATTGACTTTACCACTTATAAAGTCACTTTAGGAGAAAAGTAAAAGATAAATTTGGACACTTTTCCTTAGGCCAAAGATCAAAACCTTAGGGAACCAGTTGTCCTCTGGTACCCAAATTTTAACAGTAAGTTGAAAAATCAACTTACTTGGGAGACACATATGAGTGGCCTAGCCACTTGGTTGAATTTAAGTAAGATTATGATTAAATTAGATTTTCTATTTTGAGACTAGTGCCTTAATGGAGTCACAAATTCTTGTTTCTTATGAATTGAAACCAAATGACCGGATGGACACCCGCTGCTTGAATGATTGACTAACCTATATGATGTGCAAATCCTAGAACCTATGTGAGATGCAATGATCTTGGTAAATTTTAGTTGAATGCCAGTGTAAGTGTAACTTTCCTTTAACTATTCTGAAGCTAGGCTCCAAGGTAGGTGTGGGAAGGAGGCTAACAGGAAGCAGGCTAGGCCCTGATTAACAGTACCTTCTGTTAGGCTTTTATCACCCGATCCCTTGGCGTTGTAGAGACTATGGCTCTGACTACTGCAAGGTCATCGTGTTAACCAGTTGTCCTCTGGTACCCAAATTTTAACAGTAAGTTGAAAAATCAACTTACTTGGGAGACACATATGAGTTGTCGAGGCCCTTCAAGCTACATAAGAAGGGTTGACCTATATTTCTATCAACTTAACTTATGTTAGGAGGTAATTATTAATGCAAGTTCAGACCTATGATGCTTATGCAAGAGATTATGAGTGAGATTTATGTTGAGTTAAGAATTTTTTAAGTTGTTTAAGTACTTTGATTAGAAAACTTTTGACAATACTTATCAGTGGTGAATCTTAAACAAGATAAAACGCTTATATAGATACAAGTGCAAATTTCAACAATATACCAAGATACCAAATGCTAACAGTGGTCAATCGAGATGCTGATCATAGATTTATGGCACTTTATATCAGCACTACTACTTCAGAAAATTCAGATTTACCAATGTATAACAACAATGCATAAACTACTCAAAATAATGAAAATTACTCCACATTGAAGCACATAATTTCCAACTTATCCAACAATGTAAATTACACTTTACGATGGAGTATTCAACAATATTTCAGATCTGATTTTAAGATTACTGTAGTAAGTAAAGACAGATCAACAAGATAAAGATTGTCCAAAGTAGATATCCAATACACCCAAAAACAACAAAATGCACCAGAACTTGAGAATTTCAAATTTCGGGCTCTAGGTGAGTTTGCCTTAGCAATTTTTAGATCTTATATGATTATTACAACAGTGAATTAACCATAGATCAACAAATTAACCCAGCCAAAAATAGCGGCCCAATACTTCTAAAAATTGGAAAAATTTAATTATGAGTTTTTAGAGAATATGATTATGAAAATTCAGAACTAATAAACTAATTACAACAGTAAGTTAGTTATAGGTCAACAAGCTAAAAATACTGAATACGCTGCCCCAAATGTCTAAAAATAGTAAGTTTTTGCCGGAGAACTGAAAATTCAAAATTTTAGTCCTAATTAAGTATATGCTTAAGAAATATTTCAGACTTGAATTTCATAGTTATGCATTAAATTCCAACAAGCTAAAATGTTAGATCTAGGTCAAATCAGAGATGCCCAAGTGACCAAAACTTGTGAAAACTTAGATTTTGCAATTTTAATCAATTTTGACCTAAGTAACCGGATTCATTGATATACCCCAGCGAATCAGAATCCCGCGTATCCGATATGATTCGCTGGAAAATCGTATCCCAAAATCGGATTCTAGGAGTCCGACTAGGATTTATATGAATCTTGTACGAATCCCGTACATGCTCAGTGAATCCCGATTTTAGGATTTGTATCCCATAAAAGTGCCTCCCGCGGGTTAAAAAGCACGCATTTCCTTCATTCTTTCACGCTGTTTGTCATTTGTATTTGCATTGTTTGAGCTGTTTGCAAGGAGATAAGGGTTTGGTCACCAATCCCGAATCACGAATCCCCGTGTCAGGTGACTTCGGTCACCAGGTTTATGAATTTTAATTCTGCATGGGTAATCATGACATTACAGGTTCTTTGCTGCTTTAGAATTAGGCCTCGGACCTTGCTTAGTCTCTTGTTGTCTTGAAATAAAGGGCTGATGTTTGTTGTACAAGGGGCGAGGTCCTATGATGGTCTGAAATAGGCCTATACCCAAGCAAATCCCATAATCCAAAAGGAGGCCAAAGTGCACAAAAGTCCTTTTCAAGAAATATGGAGTTTGATTCACTTGAGAAAGAAAACTGAATGACTTTGCAACCATCCCCTATCAAGAGAAAAATAAAAGGAACGAACCCTTGATCCTTTCAAAAAGCGAAACTCCAATCCAAAGATCTCTTGTCTGATATACGATGCTCCACAAGTCCGAAGTGAAATTTCAGAACTCGCAATTACTCAAAATGATATTCATTTCATACTGCTTTAAAAGATTAGGAATGATGTCTTTATATAGTCTTTTGAAGCCATGGATTAAGGAATCGACTTAATGTTTTTGAGGAGGAAAGAAAATCCTATTTTGAATATTTAAAAAGGTTGAAGCCCTGGGATATGATTTTGACATTAGGATACGAACCACATTTGGATATATTAATAAAATTATTCTCGGTCCTTTCTATATAAAAGATAAAAGGACATATAATTTTAATAATATTTCTTTTAACTTTTGACTATATTAAGCTTATATTAAATTTTATATTAAACTTTCTTTATTCAATTTTCCTTTGATCTTTTGACTTGATGATCTTGCCAAGCCACATTAACTCCAACATTGAAGATTTTGTATTTACTATGCATGCTATAGATGAAGATCTATGTTTGAAATCAATAAATTTGTATCATTAATTAAAATTTGTGTAAGAAATATATCTAATTTTATATATATATAATATATATATATTTTTAATAAAATAATATATAACGAATCCTATGTGTCTTGTTCCGGGGGGTCAACTTGTCCGAATCCGACACTACGAATCCCGAATCCCCGTGTCAGGTGACTTAGATTTTGACCAATTAGAATATATGATTTTAGAGCCTCGAAATTAATGATTTTACTGCTATAATGAAACTGAAGCGAAATAAGGGTTTGAAGGTCAAACCCTAGGCCCAAGACCTTGA
The DNA here is from genome assembly GCA_000404065.3 of Pinus taeda. Taxonomy (NCBI): domain Eukaryota; kingdom Viridiplantae; phylum Streptophyta; class Pinopsida; order Pinales; family Pinaceae; genus Pinus; species Pinus taeda. The sequence continues at coordinate 9,628 of APFE030234572.1, read as the reverse complement.
AGATCCCATCGTTGAAAATCGTTGAAACTTTGAGATTACTTTTCCGCTTGCTAGATATAAATTTTGAGACCTTAATCCTGCAAAACTGCCAAGTATTTAGCCTTAAATTTTTAGATTAGGGTTTTAGGTCAATTTTGGGGCAACGCCAAAATTTGGAGAACAAGGACAAGGGAAGCAAATTTGGGGGTTAAATGGGCTAGGATGATAGATTGGGTCACAAGGAGGTAGGAAATAGCCAAGAAGGGCCAACACTTTGCCTAGAGAGGCTAACGTCTGGGAAAATATGGTCTAGGGCTAACGACTAGCCTAGGAGGGCAAAAAACTAAGACATAGAGGGCTTAAAGGTTGACGCTGAGGCTAAGGTGGGTTGGCGTAGGCTAAGAGAGAGAGACGTTGGGCTTGGAGGAGGTAGATTTGGTCCCGGGAAAGCTAAAAACTAAAAACCCTTGCTCCGATTTTTTTTTTTATGCTTCAGCTCTTTATTTTTTGAAAATTTTGTTGTGGGAAACCTGCAAAAATTCCCAAGAGACTAGATCTCACCCTTAAGGGCATAGATCTAGCTCTTCGTCAACTTAACTCTTTGATCTAACCTGCAAAAATGAAAATAGAAACACCCAAACCCCAAATATATACAAAATAGATCTAAAGCCCCAACCCAAGTTAGAAAAAATAAATTACAATTTAAATTTACAAAATAAACATGGGTTTTCAAATGGATTTTGAGAAAATAATTTTTATAATATTTTTTACTTGAAAGAATGGCTAAAATACTTTAGAAAAATTAATGATTCACTATAGCCCAAACGAAGATTAAATCCACCATATAAAAACTAGAGATCCAAGCAACAATGATTCTTGCCCAAGTTTGTGAACTGGAGGCCAAGGACTGAAGTACCTGCAAACACTATGTATTTATCTCAAAAAATAATCTGTTAGATCACATGGGGAATCAAACCACCGAAGATTAGCCCAAAACTATCAATAGTATGATTTTATTTCCATCTCATGAAAAGACAGATCTTACCAATATTCAACACAACATAGAGATGCCTGTAGTCAGCACATACCACAAATCAATAAGCAAGAACACTTTGAATTGCACCGCAAAGTCTTTTATTGTGAGATAAAAAATAGTTCCTATCGGGACAATATTTTACACAATGCTTCAACAACAATTCTAGCTAGAGATCAAGATGACTAGAGATCAAGCTATGCCCTCCTTCTCAACTAGGGAGATTTCTTCTATCCAGGATCCCTCTTAATCTTAGGGAGATCTCTTCTATCCATGCTCCCTCTTAATCCAGGGAGATCAATTTCTTTACTTCAATATCATAGAATCTTTTGTGTCTTCCAACCATTTCATTAGAGTTACCATCATCCACATCATGCTTATCACATCAACGAACATCTTCACCATATTGAAGGGGTTGTGTACCTGCACAACTCAAATAGCAAGTACAACCAAATCTATAGAAGCATGAAGTTAGCCATATCAGAATCTTATAATAACGGAAGCATTTCAACCTTATATATCAGATACCCAAACTTACTAATAAACAACAAACGCATACTCTTCAACATCTTGCTAGGGACTTTGTCATAAGCCCTAGACTACTTTCATAACAGCTTTCGTTACATCTAGGCTTTCAATGTTTCTTTCAAAGGTATGAAATGGCCTACTACAATATATAGCAAACCCTATAAACAATTCAAACAAATATAGATCTACAAGGCATCTAACAACTTTCAGAATTCATATGTTAGACTTTTCCACTAGGGATACAAATCCTAGATTTCATACAAGAGAATCAATCAAAACCAATCACAACTTAGTCATTAACATGACCAATTTCCACTAGGGTTAGTTGCAAACCCTAGATTTTTCAATCAAATATCAATCACAACTAAAACATAGATTTTGAGAATCTTACCCAAATCTCAAATTATCACATTATCATCATACATCAGAGATTTTTTACTTCTACTAAGGTTTAAATCAAAAACCCTAGAATTACATTTTCACAACCTCAACAATCATTATATAAATACATCTCATATTGTTATATTACACATACTAGAGAATTTAACTACTACTAGGGTTTAGCTGCAAAACCCTAGATTTATCAAACAACATCATCCTAGAACATCAAACTTTGACTAGAGCTTGTTTCCAAACCCTATTATACATGACCACCGACAAACAGTTCAACTCATACATCTAGGACTTCATCATCATGCATCTGAATTTCATATCATGTGTTAGTCAAACCCAACTCTATAAATATCAATAAGAGCTAGATATACAACAAACTTGATTAGACTAGGGTTTAATCAAACAAACACACACATACCAATAAAATCATTTCTAAGACATTATAAGGGTCTTGCTTACACATTCCACCAAACCCTAATGAGTTAGGGTTTCAATATAGGAACATAACAAACCCAAAATTACCAATATTCCAAAGGTTCTGGATTTTAGACTTTATCATTCAACCCTACAAGTTAGGTTTTCTTGATCATACCAAAATCCTAAACATGACATCATCAATAAAACTTCAATAACATTTCTCAATATCCCTAAGCAGTTTAGGGTTTCAAACATTCATATTAGCATACCCTTAGGTTAGGGATTTCCAGAGAACCTGTTTAGGGTTCTATAAAAACAGTGAAGAATAGGAGTGGAGTAGATTTATCAAGTGACAAATCTCCCTAAATAAGAATCAATATGATTCAATATAGCTAGACATAACAATGTTGGTAATGCATTGTCAAATGAATAAACATTTATTATGAAGAAATCAATGCTTTAAAGCATTCCTTTGTTCCTTGACAAACCTTGTCTTGGGAGGTCCTCTTCCATATTCCTTGAGAATATAACAAATGTTTTCCTAATCAAGACAATAGAGGGAGAATGGTGATTAGTATTTAATATAATCAAAACTTAAATGAGTATATGAAACAAAAAATTGAAGGAAATGAGATACTTATCTTTGGGAGTTGTTGGGGGCTTCCTCCAAAGCTTGAGGGATACCTATAAACAAAAGAAAAGTCTTTTCCAAAACATGTTAAAACCTATAAATTCTAAACATCAAAAATACAAAATAGAATATCTAAGACTAGAAGCAAAGGACTTAATAATGTAAGTCCCTTATATCAAATTCTTCGGGTTTGGCTTTCTTTGGATCTCCTTCTTCAACAATATTAGCATGATCTCTCTTTGTCTTCTTATTCTTTGGATTGTTGGGACAATCACTCCTGTAGTGACCTTTCTTATGACATTGATAACATTCTACCTTGGACATGTCTTTGGTCCTTTTGACTTCTTTCCTTTGTGTTGAGCAGTGTAGGCATTAGTTACTCCTTCAGGATTGGCAACCAGAGAGATCCTCAATTCTTCTTGACTGCAGGCAGTCCATAGTTCTTCAAAAGTGGGAGTTCCTTCCAACTGTTAAGTTGTTAAAATTGGAAACTAGGGCAAAACTTCATGTGGGTCATCTTATTCATGGCTGATAATATTTTTATTAGATTCCTCTCGTCGAGAGGTGTAGGATTGATATAAATATCATCCGATTCCGATAAGTATTCATGGAGATATGAATTTATTTTGATTATGGAATTATTATCAAGCCGGCCTACAAATCATGTACGCTCAGAAGCCCAACAGTCGCATCTATTCAAACACCAACGTTGTGTATAAATATAGGACTTTTCCTCATTTGGAATCACTCATCTCATCACATCTCTCTCTACTGCACAGAAAAGAGTCTCTTCTCTACTGTGTAGAAAAGCGTCTCTCCCTCACACATGTGAAGCCGGAAGCTGCTGAAACTGAAGCTGCAACTGCAGAAGTAAAGATTGACCTGCGTGGACTAGAGGATCTCCTCATCTGAACTGGGTTGTAGGTTCATCTGAACCTCCTCTGAAAGCTGCAACTTTTGGTGGTGGAATCAAGTCAATCCAACAAACGATTTGCAAGATATTGACTGCTCTAGTTTGAAGCCGGAAGCTGCCGAAACTGAAGCTGCAACTGCAGAAGTAAATTTTGACTTGCGTGGACTAGAAGATCTTCTCATCTGAACTGCGTTGTAGGTTCATCTGAACCTCCTCTGAAAGCCGCAACTTTTGGTGGTGGAATCAAGCCGATCCGATGGTCGGTTTGTGAGATATCGTCTGCCCTAGTTTGATGATGAAGCCACTAATGCTGATGCTGCTGATCTAGGGTTTGCTACTGCCGATATGAATCAGATTTATTGTACTATTTCTTTTTGTTGAATTATTGAAGATAAAAGAAGATTTGATCAAAGGGTTTCCCCACACATTGTGGGGTTTGTCCCTGGCTAGCCGTCACATCTTGTGTCTCTTGTCTTGGCTTGTTTTCTGTCGATCGTTTAATCTTCTATCTGCATTTTACTTTATGTACTTGTGATTGTTAATCTGTGGAAGATAATAAGAAAAAGAAGTAAACTGTTATAAGCATAGAACATACCATAACTTAACATGGTATTAGAGCTGAGATGAAGACAAAGCCCGAGCAAGAGCAAGAGCAATCACCAAAGAGAAGATTGGTGAGGCTATCCTAAAAGAACTATGGGGTCCTCAACACTCTGTCGAAGGCCAGCTTTGTAAGAAAGATGACTATCACGGATGGAAGATGTCTATCGATCTAACCCTAGAAGATCCAAGAGTGCTGGACCATGTAAGAGGCAATATTGTTGAGCCTCCATCAAATGCATCCGCTGCTACATGGAACAAATGGAAAACCGAAGAAGTCAAAATAGAAGATCATCCAGGACTCTATCGACAAGCACTTGGTGGCCTACATCTCTGAACTGGACACCTCCAAGGAAATCTACGATAGACTGGTGAGTTTATTTAAAGTTAATGATGCAAATCAAGTTTTGTTTCTTAGAAATAAACTGAGGGAAATCAAGAAGGGTAAAGGTGAGAGTATGAAAGCATACTTCTTAAGAATAGCCGACATCAAGAACGATCTCTTATCTATTGGGGAGGCTATTACTAACAGGGAAATGGCATTCATGACTCTTGGAGGATTACCATCCGAATGGTACATGTTCATGACTACTCTTCTGAACTATAATGTAATTCCTGGTTTCGAGGAATTAATGGCTAGATGCATTCAAGAAGAAACAAGGGAAGAAGAGCAAGAAATGCCCATGCCTAAAGGTCCTCCTGCTGCCTTTTCTTCTCATGCTAAGAAAAGAAATAATTCTGGGACTAAATCAAAAGGAAAGGCTGGACCTAAGGCTGGAAAAAATTGACGATGTTACATTTGCGATAAAGCAGGTCACTATGCGAGGGAGTGCCCTGATAGAAAGGACTCACACCGGGACAATGATCAAAATCCCTCTGATGGCAATCAAAGGAATGACAAATTCAATAGCAAAGGTAAGAGGAGAGCTGGGAATCGAGGAAGAGGACCACCATTCAAGAAGGCTAGAAATTCCAGGATGTATTAAATGCACCTGACCTCAATAAGAACCTAGTGTCCATCTCGGCAATGGAAGACAAAGGCTACAAGGTAACCTTCAGCGATGGCAAGGTACGTATATGGAAAAATAATGTTAAAGATGCCTTTACTCTTCGGTTTAGTGTTGATTCATTATATCAGGTCGATGAAAGTCCGCTAGGTGTCATGCCTTATGACACATCTCTTCAGTCCGAGCTTTGGCATCGAAGGTTTGCCCACCTTCATTATAAAGCTATACTCAGTGTAAGACAAATGGTGACAGGGATGCCCGAATTTCGAGTAGAGAAAGAAGGTGTATGTCCAGGATGTGCCGGAGGAAAGCTCAAAAGGGGACGATTCCCCTCAAGCCAAAGCAAGACCTCCAATATATTACAGTTGGTTCACTCAGGCATACTTGAGGTTGGCATTAAGAGGGAGACTACTACACCACATACCCCTGAGCAGAATGGTGTGGTGGGAAGGAAGAACCGCACGATTGTGGAAGCTGTCCGGGCCATGCTACATGATCAAAGATTTTCGAAGTTTCTATGGGTTGTAACTACAATCACCGCCGTATATGTACAAAATCGATGCCCTCATCAAGCATTGGGTTCCAAGACTCCTGAAGAAATGTTCACCACTGGTCAAAGGGAAGTCGTGATTAGTCATGATGTCACCTTTGACGAAGATATGGCTCTTAGCAAGGTGGACAATCTTCCGACTTTGAGGAGCTCTCAAGAAGCCGACACCAAGGAACCGAAAGAAAAGGATGATGAATCAATGCCTGATGTAGAAGAACCCATGGATCCGATTGATCCTCATCGACATGAGCCTCCCTCTTCTAGGAAGAGGCCTTCATGGCTTAGGGGGATACTTGATGATGCTGAAGGACACGCTGCACCCTGAGGAACCTTCCGTTAAAGTAAGAAACCTAACAGGTATCAGGGATACCCGACCATCATGAGCACGATCATACAAAATGAGCCTTCATCATTCTCAGATGTCGTTAAGCATTAAGTATGGAAGGATGCTATGACCATAGAATATGAGTCTATTATGGAGAATGATGTCTGGGAAGTAGTTCCCAGACCTCGGACAAGACAATTGTTACTTTAAAATGGCTTTACAAGATAAAACATGCAGTAGATGGAAGTACTGAAAAGTATAAGGCTCATTTTGTTGCTCATGGTTTATCCCAGAAGGAAGGTATAGAATATGATATTTGCACCTGTTGCCAGATATACAACTGTCCGCTTGATCATAGCCCTTGTGGCTTCACAAGGATGGAACCTACATTAGATGGATGTCAAGACCGCGTTCTTGCACGGTTCGATCAAAGAAGAGGTCTACGTGGAGCAACCCGAAGGATTTGAGATTTATGATTGAAAATTTCATGTGTGCAGGTTGAAGAAGGCTCTCTATGGGCTGAAGCAAGCACCTCGAGCATGGTATGAGAGGATCGATAGCTACTTGATGAAGCTGGGATTCACTAGGAGTGAAGCCGACCCTAACCTTTACTTTAAGGTTGAAGATGACAAGCCTCTCGTACTAGTGTTGTATGTGGATGACCTCTTTCTAACAGGTGCAGACCCTCTCATTCACAAATGTAAGAGGGAGTTGGCTTTTGAATTTGAAATGAAGGACCAAGGACTTGAAGTATAGCAGAAGCCAAGGGAAATTTTCCTATCTCAAGGAAAATATGTGGCAAAGATATTGGAAAGATTAGTATGATGGACTGCAAGCTTATGACTACCTCGAGGATCTTAACTTTTAGAAGTTATATGTTAGTAATGTCGGACCAGATTTGGGAAATGCCTTTGAGTTTCATAAACTCATTCACATTAATGTTCTTAGTGAACCTCTGCCCGAACATATGTTTTGCAGTTAGCATTGTGAGCTCATATTTGGTCGAGCCTCACTGGATTGATTCCAAGAATCTTCTAAGATATCTTCGTGGCACAATTACTAATGGATTGAGATACACTGCCGGAAATATGAAACTGCATGATTATTCAAATGCTGATTAGGCAAGTAGTGTGGAGGATCACTGGAGCACTTTTTAGTGCTGTTTCTCTTTGGATTTTGCTTCGATATAATGGATGAGCAGGA
>APFE030234560.1:4036-20283 GCA_000404065.3 Pinus taeda | reverse complement strand
GTGACCGTGTTATTTATCTAGTCTTGTATGTGGATGATATGTTGTTGGTTGGAAATGACAAAGAAATTATCCAGGATTTGAAGACCCAATTGTCCTCCAAATTTGACATGAAAGTCTTGGTGCTGCAAACTATATTTTGGGCATGGAAATTAAAAGAGATCGGGAAAAGAGGAAGCGCTGGTTAAACCAGAGGAAGTATGTCGAGACAATACTGCAGAGGTTTAATATGCAGGATAGTAAACCGGTGAAGGTTCCCATTCCTGTAGGTGTGAGGTTATCTGCTTAACAATGTCCCAAGACACAAGAAGAGGAAGAGGACATGTCCCATGTTCCATATGCAAGTGCAGTCAGTAGCCTGATATATGCAATGGTTTATACTAGATGAGACATTGCACATGTAGTGGGAGTATTGAGCAGGTTTATGTCGAAACGAGGAAAGGAGCATTGGACAGTAGTGAAGCAGGTTTTCAGGTATTTGTGTGGCATTAGTGATTATGGTATGTGCTACCAAGGAAGACTAGGATTGGATAGAGTGTTGGATACTCATGGCTTTGTTGATGCAAACTGGGTTGGAGATCTGGATTAGAGAAGATCTTCAAGTGGGTATGTGTTTAACCTATTTGGAGGTGCAGTCAATTGGATGAGTAAGAAACAATCTGTAGTGGCACTATCAACTACAGAGGCAGAATACATGGCAGCCACTCATGCAAGAAAGGAAGCAGCTTGGTTGTAGAGATTGTGTTCAAGTATGGGGTTAGTACAGGAAGCTATAAGGATAGACTGTGATAGCCAAAGTGTAATTTTCTTGGCAAAGAACCGTGCATATCATTCAAAGAAAAATCACATTGATGTTCAGTATCACTTTGTGAGGGATATGATAGAAGACAAAAAGGTGTTGCTAGTAAAGGTGGACACTTTGAAGAAAACTGCAGATGCATTGACAAAATTTGTGAGGTCTGAGAAATTATCTTGGTGTAGAGAGACAATGGGCATTTTAGGGCTGGGAAATGACTAAGCTCTCTTGTGGCCCCCTATGGAAAGAAAACAACAAGTGGGAGAATGTTAGGTTGTGTTATATTCTTTCCGCATATTTAACAAGGGGTTTGAAGGGCACCCGTAACCCCACTTTATGGGGTCTGGGGCAGCGCCCCAGAAAATTTTGGTTTTGGACCCTATGTTAGGTTGGGCGAACCCACCTATGGTTTTGTGCATGATTTTCGCACATGTTTTTTGGATGAGATGGTTTTCGGTCTATGGTATTAGATGCTTCAGCATGTATAAATATGTATTGTAACATTGAAAGAAACATAATGAAAAATCAAGTTGGTAGTCTCAGTTTTGGGATCCAGTGGGAAAATCTTTGTGTATATGTGTTTTATGTGTTATGCTCTCCCATTGTTTATTTTTCTATGTTTTAGAATTCGTATGCAGGTAATTTCTGTATGGGGTTAAAACCTACACAAAGATGGAAGTAAGTGCACCAGAGAAGCTTATATATGATGCGTGATGCTAGAGAGAATGTGGGAGCACCCACATCAAAATGAAAACAAAGGAGGTCACCAGATCAGTACACAGGCTACATGGCTCTTATAAGTGAGAGTGTAGAGAATTAGCCATCCTCATTCAAGGAAGAAGTGAAGAAACCAATATGGTTTGATGCCATGGTAGAGGATCATAACTCCATTATCAGAAACAGTGTTTGGGAAGTGGTCCCAAGACCATCAGACAAGTCAGTGGTGAGTTCCAGATGGTTTTACAAGTTAAATCAAGTAAGAGATGGGAGTGTTGAGAAAAAAAAGGCTTGATTTTTGGCTAGAGGTTTCTCTTAGGTGGAGGGAATTTATTACTAGGAGGCCTTTGCTCCAGTAGCAAGGTACTCTTCAATCAGATATATTCTAGCACTTTCAGCGCAAATGGGATGGAAGATAAATCAGATGGATGTGAAGATAACATTCCTCAATGGAGTGATTGAGGAATAGGTGTACAATGAGCAACTGGAAGGATTTTAGACCTTCAATAGAGATTCACATGTGTATAGACTCAAGTGAGCATTGCATGGATTGAAACAAGCACCCCGTGCTTGGTACACCAGGATTGACAGTTATTTCACCATGTTGGGCTTCACCAAAGGTGAAGAACATTAAAAACTATACCATATTATGGTTGAAGGTAAATTATTGATTATATTATTATATGTCGATGATTTAATTCTAATAGGTGATGAGAAGCTAGTAAAATATTGCAAAGAGGATATTGCAAGAGAATTCGAGATGAAGGACTTGGGGCTCATGCATTATTTCCTTGGTATGGAAGTATGGAAAGGAGATGAGGAACTATTTGTCTATCAAGGAAAGTATGCTTATGATATGCTAAAGAAGTTCCACATGGAGAGCATAAAACCAATGGAGACTCCTCTAGCAAGGAATTGGAGGAGGGAAGATGCCACTTCAGGTGAAGTAGTGGAGGTTACTATTTACAAACAACTTGTGGTTTCACTTATGTATTTGGTGAATACCTGACTGGACATATCTTTTGGAGTTAACCAACTTATCCAAGCAATGGTTAAGACAACCAAAATATATTGGAATGTAGCTACATGTGTTGAGATACCTCAAAGGTACTGCTCAGTTTTGTCTTTGGTATAGACAAACAGAGGGAGTGTAGGTACAAGGCTTCATAGATGCAGATTGGGTGGGGAGTCTATAAGACAAGAAGAGCAGATCAGGGGGGATCTTCAGTATTGGGTCAAAAATAATATCTTGGTACAGTAGGAAAACAAAGATGAGTTGCACTCAGTTCAGCAGAAGCAGAGTACATGGTTGTTAGTCAAGCAACTTATGAGACTATCTAGATGAGGAAGATCCTTGTTGGGTTATTTGGTGCGCAGATGGATCCTACAATGATTTACTATGAAAATCAAAGTTGTATCAAAATCTTTGAGAATCTAGTTTTTCATGATCAGTCCAAGCATATTGACTGTTATCGCTCAGGTTATTCCCTTTGACTCCTAAGGGAATACGGCCGAGGTAACCACAAACCAAGCTTTGGGCTGTAGGTCCTAGCCTACCAGCAGTCAAAGAGGGCTCTCTCTTTGGGATTTAGCTTTGCTCAAGGGATGATTTTAGGCTAGATATGATGCACATGGGTTTTGTTTGAGTTTGGCGGGATGGTGATCTCAGACAGAACTGGGATGCAAGTGTATAACTGTTTTTTCCATTGGGCAATGGAGTCGCTGCAAGTGTAATTACTGAAAGAGTTTCTTGGTGAAAAGGTAGTATCACAGAGCAGGATAGGCAGGCTAGAAACAATTTTTAAATCTGGAAATGATGGAATGAAATCAGGGAATGAAAGGAAATCAAGAATCTCTCACTATACTGATAGAGGGAAAATGGATGAATATTGTGTAGGAGCAATTAAGGATTCCTAAACAGTATTCAAAATGAGAGAACTAGTGAAAACATGAGCAGTTAAGAATTCATATTTATGACTAATCCTAAAGAAAACATAATAAATAACAGAGATTGAACATAAGGTGCATTCAAACAAATCTTATGTTATTCTTCTTCTCTGTTACTAAGATCATGAAACATAGATGAGATTTACAAAATAGAAAAAATAAGATGCAGTTTAGTATAACTTATCGTTCCATAGCATGACACAGGAATTCTGTAGCAAGTCCCAGAACATCCAATCCACCTTCAGATCATTCAGACACAGTGAACTTCAACAGCCATTTGTATTAACACAGTCTGATATATTACAGCGCAGTTCAGAAAGAAGAAATCATCAACCAACCCACCAACCAACAACCCTTATTACATTGTTTAGGGTTTTATTTATAGGCAAATTATCTACAAAAATAGATCTGATAGAAGACCTGAGGAAATAACTGCAATTAACCTAACTTCTCTTGCAAGTAATGTAAAAAATATTTATCTAATGTTGCACTGGGGGCAGCTGTTTCAAAAATGAGGTTATGTGTCCTTTGTTGTTATGCGCTAGCCATTTATCATAACTGTGCATTGGTCTCTACTCCACTGCGCTTGAGTGCCTTTGATGTGCATTAACTGTGATCTGAGGGCCTTAAGTGGCTTCACCGCTTTCTTTGACTTTGATGGAGGTTTTTAATGTTCACCTGCTTTGATATTGTCGATCTGATATTATTTTCCACTTCACTGATACTTTTTAATTGAATCTGGGCTTTATCTTTCCTCTGATACTCTTTAACACTTGAATCGGGACTCTCTTTCTCTGTTGATCCTCTTTAAACTGTTAAATCACCCTTTTTATCTCTTTTCGGCAAAAATAGATGCTACAAACCATGCGCTGGGCTGGGGCTTTCCATTTTGGCCCTTTTTTCTTAGTGATGCGCGATTAGCGCTAAGCGCTAATCGCGCATCAAAAACTGCCCTGTTTTTCATTCCGGGCTTCCTAAGCTGCGATTTCGCCTTTGCGCGCTTTTTCTTGGCGATGACGTCAGCGGTGGTATGGCAGATGACGTCAGCACTGGTACGTCGAATGACATCAATGGGGTGACGTGGCGGGGTGATGTGGATGATGACGTCATCATGACATCTTGGCAGGGTGATGACGTTAGCGGGTGACGTGGCCCAGGTACAACACAGTGGCAGGCGACGTGGTGGCATCGTCATGTAGTGACGTAGGCAAGCGAGGAGGGTGGTAAGCGGTTTGCGTTAGACTGCTTTTGGTACAGGAGTGGTATGTGTCAGGGGCAACCCGATGCAATAGGAGGCTGACAGCTATCCCGGTGTACGACGGTGAAACTGTCGACCATCAGGTACTATCGTCCCTCTACGAAGGGGCACCCGATATTCATTAGGGTCGTCGGATCTGGGAGGGTTGATCCTATGGTGGACGGGAGGGAAAAGTGATCGGGGCTTAATAGAAATGTGTGCCTGATAATCGTTAATTATTTGCAGCTTCAGTTGGGTTTTGGACTTTAGGTTAAGGATTAATGTGTTTTGGTGCGGGAGTATAGTTATTCGTTCAACCAAGTTTTTAAATGAAATATATAATAATATGTATGCGCAGAGGGTAATGGTATGGTTTTATGTGTGGGGGGGGTTAATATGGTTATTTATTTAACCAGAAGTTAAATAAATCCCAAGGATAATGGACGCGGAGGGGCTAATAATGGTCCCAAATGGACCTAATCTTTCCCGACTTTATTGATATAGCTATAGTTTCCATGGGGGGGAATATTTAGTGTTATTTGGTGTTTTTATATAGTTTCTTGCATAATAGGGGGAGGGGAAATGATTTAGGGTGCTAAATAATAGGGTTAGATGTCAATATGAGGTCTTTGGAATGCAAAGGAGGGGAAGCATGCTAAGTTTATAGAATGGAAATTTAAGCATAGGGAAATGAATGGATTGTGCAAAGATTAATTTTTACACAAGAAATGTGGCTTCTTTTCACTAAGTCAACTCAGATGTCAACTTGGTTTTTGACAAGGATGGAGTGAAAACAAGATTGGTTGGGCAGATCCCAAGGTCCTCAAGGGGATGTTAGTGAGTGATTTGGGAAATAGGAAGAAGGGGGAGTTAGAGATGCCTTGCTTGATCTGATCAAAATGAAAAAGTACCTCAAAACTGTGATCTGGATAAATATAACACTTGAAAACATGAAATGGATCACATAGCTTGATTTCTGCAACCACAAAACTACTTACCCAGCCTACTTTACCTAGCATTTTTTCTTCTTTTGGTTTGGGTGCACTTGAACTAGCAAACCCATCTTTTCAACTTTTTCTTTTCTACTGTCCTCCTATCTACATCTATACTTATTTCATCCAGGGGCTCAGATTAGGCTGTTGAGCACCCTTGCTTCTCTACCTATCTAAGAATTTGCGAAGATTGAGCTGTTTGGACAAATAATGATTCTCTATATTCTACAACAGGAAATTGAAACCTAGGGAGACCAAGATTAAGCTGTTTGGACCTCCCTCTAACTGAAAATTCTTCAAAAATGGAATAACTCATCAAAATTGGGATACAGCAAAGGCACTTAGACTACCACACTCTCATGGACACTTCTTTGGCCTCAGTAGAAAATACAGAACATTTCAGCATGCAAAGTATTACATATTTGGTATGTAGAAATGTCGATCATGAAAGATGAATACCTGTTATGAGCAGGATGCTAACAGTGGCTCCACTTGGGGATGGCTTTTCCTTGCGAAAAGTCAAGAATAGCAGGTCAGAATGCCTTAATCTTTAGTTGTTGCTATACTCTGAAACTTCCCTTTGTTGGCTGCTTTATTTATGAACATGATAGCAGACTTGAAGAGATTAGGGCCTTCACTTCGGGCTTCAACTGCAACAATCTTGCTATCCAAACAAAAAACTGAAATCCTACCTACCTACTCTAATCAGCACTACTTTGTTGTTAGGTGAAATCAACTAGCCAGTGTAGCCATTTAAGCATTATAAACATCAGTGAGATTTACTGTTTGTGCTTGCTGGTGGTAAAAATGGAGATCTTTCCATCAGATATAACTTTGTTAACTTTTGAGAAGATCAGAAAACTGCCGACCTTCTTTGCTGAAACAAGAAACTGTACAAAAGGGTCCCGCAACATATATATACAATTGCTGGGCTGAATTGAAGAACTGTACACAAGTTTGGGATCACTATCATGCCTTGGAAATTGGATATCATCAACATTTTGATATTGAGGCACACAGTCTGCTAATGGAGAAGAGCACTTCTTTACTTCATCATACACCCTGTCAGCATATGAATCATATAAAACATGAACTGATATTTGCAATTGATTACAAACAAGCTCATATGGCCCTTGACTGATCTGTGTAGGCTGCTCCTCTTTATCTTCGAAAAACTCAAATGGATGAAAACAAAGAGGCAGGGGATCCACTTGGATCACTTGGTCATGAACAGCCACTTTCGAATCTTCCTTAATTTGATATCTGATGGCTCTTTGGGGCTGCAAAACTAGAGGCAATATATTTTGAACAATGATTTGGGCTTCCTCCAGATGATCAATATCAACACTTGTTGATACTTTCTTATTAACTACATGATAGTTCTCCTTAATAAATTGAAAAGAATCAACATAGAAAGGTAAAGTTCCTTCGCTGAAATCAAAATTTTCTGCACTTTCCTCCTTTACTTCATAGCTGAGATAGGCACATTGATCTTTGATTTTAGGCTGCTGATCCTGAACTATGCTTTCTCTCAAAATAGGCCTGACTCCTCTGCAAGGCTGATTTGGTCATTATGCTCATAATCATCATCATACTCATCGTATTTTGGCAAGCAGTTGAAAGAAGAGAAGTTGTTATATTCATATAGTATATCAGGAGACTGCTCCTTCACATCTGGGTGTATGAATATGTCATCTGTTTTGTGGCAGGTTTGTTCATGAATAACATTACTTTCCTCTTGCATAACAGATGTGTTCTTGCGCTCTAAGCATTCAACTTTCATTGTGATCATTTCCTCTGACTTTTGTAACAAACCATGAAGTTTTTCTTCTTACTCTGCTTTGCGTCGTTCCTGTCTCATCTTCAGATTTGCGTCCACGTCCACAGCTATGTCCTGCATCTGTTTCAAAGTGGACGGGCATATTTCTCTCAAATGGAACTCAATTTCCGGATCAAAATCTCTTGGATAATGCAATAGAGCTAAATCAGGGGGAGGTCTAATATTCAAAGGCATAGAATAATAAACTTGATTGAATCGATCAAAAAATTGCTGAACAGATTCATTTGGATGTCTTTCTAACTGATTATATTCTTCAATGAGCAAGAGGAAATTCAGTTTGATCATCCATCTATCAAGGAAGAGCTTGGAAAACTGCTGAAGATTTGAGATGCTAGCCTCAGGCAATTCTTTAAACCAAGTCCTAACTTCGCTTTGCAAAGAAAGGGCAAACATCCTGATACTAACATCCTCATCCTCCACTTCAAATATATTAAGATAGCCTTCAAAGTCTTGGATATGCTTTTGCGCAGTAATACCATTCTCTCCATCAAATCTTGGGAGATACTCAAGATGATTTTTGGGCAGAGGATTAAGCACAGGAGGCAATACAAGAGGCTTATATATGTCAGGAACCTTACGAGGCATGGGATTATGTACCGGGATTGGCTGAACGGGCTCGACGGATAGAATGATTGGCTTTGAAATTTGTTTCCTCCTTAGCTGTATGATGATTTTCAACAACATTTAAAGGCTGTTGTTCTAATGTGCAAGGAGGATTTTCAACAACATTTTCAAAAGGCAAATCATAAAAATCTAATTTAAAATCGTTTTTAAAATATAATACACACAGCAAAATTTTATGGAAGATAAAGAACATGACCTCTTGGATAGTAATCCAGGTCAAAAGCCTGATCTGTTCGTATATTTCTCTTGGTTTCATTTCTCCAGCGGAGTCTTTATTATGAGTATTATGTGGAGTCACCAGGTGGATAAATAAATTAACTTTGAAGGGCCTAATCTCTGTCCACCACACAGATCAGAACTAAATGTGCAATAAGAAACAAAATATTTTGAGATTTTTTGAGATTTTTTTAATTTTTGGGATTTTTCAAAACAAGTTTAAGACTTATTTGAAAGGCAAACTGATCAAAAATGGGCATTTACAGTGATGAATAGATGATTCTCCCCAGTGGAGTCACCATTATGTTATCGCTCAGGTTGTTCCCTTTGACTCCTAAGGGAATACGACCGAGGTAACCACAAACCAAGCTTTGGGCTACAGGTCCTAGCCTACCAGCAGTCAGAGAGGGCTCTCTCTTTGGGATTTAGCTTTGTTCAAGGGATGATTTTAGGCTAGATATGATGCACATGGGTTTTTTTTGAGTTTGGTGGGATGGTGATCTCAGACAGAACTGGGATGCAAGTGTGTAACTGTTTTTTCCATTGGGCAATGGAGTCGCTGCAAGTGTAATTACTGAAAGGGTTTCTTGGTGAAAAGGTAGTACCACAGAGCAGGATAGGCAGGATTGAAACAATTTTCAAATATGGAAATGATGGAATGAAATTAGGGAATGAAAGACAATTAAGAATCTCTCACTATACTGACAGAGGGAAAATGGATGAATATTGTGTAGGAGCAATTAAGGATTCCTAAACAGTATTCAAAATGAGAGAACTAGTGCAAACATGAGCAGTTAAGAATTCATATTTATGACTAATCCTGAAGAAAACATAATAAATAATAGAGATTGAACATAAGGTGCATTCAAACAAATCTTATGCTATTCTTCTTCTCTGTTACGAAGATCATGAAACATAGATGATATTTACAAAATAGAAAACATAAGACGCAGTTTAGTATAACTTATTGTTCCATAGCATGACATGGGAAATCTATAGAAAATCCCAGAACATCCAATCCACCTTCAGATCATTCAGACACAGTGAACTTCAATAGTCATTTGTATTAACATAGTCTGATATATTACAGCGCAGTTCAGAAAGAAGAAATCATCAACCAACCCACCAGCCAACAACCCTTATTACATTGTTCAGGGCTGTATTTATAGGAAAAATATCTACAAAAATAGATCTGATAGAAGATCTGAGGAAATAACTGCAATTAACCTAACTTCTCTTGCAAGTAATGTAAAAAATATTTATCTAATGTTGCGCAGGGGGCAACTGTTTCAAAAGTGAGGCTATGTGTCCTTTGCTGTTATGCACTGGCCATTTATCATAACTGTGCATTGGTCTCTGCTCCACTGCTCTTGAGTGGCTTTGATGTGCATTAACTGTGATCTGAGAGCCTTAAGTGGCTTCACTGTTTTCTTTGACTTTGATGGAGTCTTTTAATGTTCACCTGCTTTGATATTGTCGATTTGGTATTCTTTGCCACTTCACTGATACTTTTTAATTGAATCTGGGCTTTATATTTCCTCTGATACTCTTTAACACTTGAATCGGGACTCTCTTTCTCTGCTGATCCTCTTTAAACTGTTAAATCGCCCTTTTATCTATTTTCGGCAAAAATAGCTGCTGCAAACCATGCACTGAACTGGGGCTTTCCATTTTGGCCCTTTTTTCTTAGCGATGCGCGATTAGCGCTAAGCGCTAATCGTGCATCAAAAATTGCCCCTGTTTTTCATTTTGGACTTCCTAAGCTGCGATTTCACCTTTGCACGCTTTTTCTTTGCGATGACGTCAGCGGTGGTACGGCAGATGATGTCAGCATGACGTCAACAGTGGTATGGTGGATGACGTCAGCAGGGTGACGTGGCGGGGTGCCGTGGATGATGACTTCATCATGACACGATGGCAGGGTGATGATGTCAGCGGGTGACGTGGCGCAAGTACAACACAGTGGCAAGCGACGTGGCAGCATCATCATGCGGTGACGTAGGAAAGCGAGGAGGGCGGTAAGCGGTTTGCGTCGGACCGCTTTTTGTACAGGAGTGGTATGTGTCAAGGGCGACCCGATGCAATAGGAGGCCGACAACTGTCCCGATGTATGACGGTGAAACCATCGACCATCGGGTACTATCGTCCCGCTACGAAGGGGCACTCGATATTCATTAGGGCCGTCAGATCTGGGAGGGCTGATCCTATGGTGCACGGGAGGGCAAAGTGATCGGGGCTTAATAGAAATGCGCGCCCGATAATCGTTAATTATTTGCAGCTTCGGGTGGGTTTTGGACTTTAGGTTAAAGATTAATGTGTTTTGGCACGGGAGTATAGTTATTCATTCAACCAAGTGTTTAAATGAAATCTATAATAATATGTATGCGCGGAGGGTAATGGTATGGTTTTATGTGTGGGGGGGGTTAATATGGTTATTTATTTAACCAGAAGTTAAATAAATCCCAAGGATAATGCACGCGGAGGGGCTAACAATGGTCCCAAATGGACCTAATGTTTCCTGACTTTATTGACATAGCTATAGTTGCCATGGGGGGGAATATTTAGTGTTATTTGGTGTTTTTATA
This sequence comes from Pinus taeda, assembly GCA_000404065.3. Taxonomy (NCBI): domain Eukaryota; kingdom Viridiplantae; phylum Streptophyta; class Pinopsida; order Pinales; family Pinaceae; genus Pinus; species Pinus taeda. Next base: position 9,332 of record APFE030234560.1, on the reverse strand, counting down.
TAGTTTCTTACATAATAGGGGGAGGGGAAATGATTTAGGGAGCTAAATAATAGGGTTAGATGTTAATGAGGTATTTGGAATGCAAAGGAGGGGAAGCATGCTAAGTTTATAGAATGGAAACTTAATCATAGGGAAATGAATGGATTGTGTAAAGATTAATTTTTACACAAGAAATGTGGCTTCTTTTCACTAAGTCAACTCAGATGTCAACTTGGTTTTTAACAAGGATGGTGTGAAAACAGGACTGGTTGGGTAGATCCCAAGGTCCTCAAGGGGATGTTAGTGAGTGATTTGGGAAATAAGAAGAAGGGGGAGTTAGAGATGCCTTGCTTGATCTGATCAAAATGAAAAAGTGCCTCAAAACTGTGATCTGGATAAATATAACACTTGAAAATATGAAATGGATCACATAGCTTGATTTCTGCAACCACAAAACTACTTACCTAGCATTTTTTCTTCTCTTGGTTTGGGTGCACTTGAACTAGCAAACCCAGCTTTTCAACTTTTTCTTTTTTACTGTTCTCCTATCTACATCTATACTTATTTCATCCAAGGGCTCAGATTAGGCTATTGAGCACCCTTGCTTCTCTACCTATCTAAGAATTTGCCAAGATTAAGCTGTTTGGACAGATAATGATTCTCTTATTCTACAACAGGAAATTGAAACCTAGGGAGACCAAGATTAAGCTGTTTGGACCTCCCTTTAACTGAAAATTCTTCAAAAATGGAATAACTCATCAAAATTGGGATACAGCAGAGGGCACTTAGACTAGCACACTCTCATGGACACTTCTTTGGCCTTAGTAGCAAATACGGAACATTGCAGCATGCAAAGTATGACATATTTGGTATGTAGAAATGTCGATCATGAAAGATGAATACCTGCTATGAGCAGGATGCTAACATTGACATCTGGTATAACCATCTACGATATTGTGTGCAAAGGAGAATCATGTTGTTGGAGTACATTCTTACAGAGGAAAATGATGTAAACATCTTGACTAAGGCACAGTCAAAAGGAAAACTTGAGTTCCATAGAGGTATGATTGGGGTATATGATAATCCCCTTCTTGTTGAGAGGTAGTGTTGAAAATGAAACAAGAAAATCCTAATTTAATTTTTTCCTTAAATTAAATTAGGAATAAAATTGTAATTCCACATTACAAGATAACTTGTATGAGTTAACTAAGTTAATTTAACTCGGTTGGATTCGTTAATTCTATTTGAGAGTCTAACTACAGTCATGTAGAGTGTCTCCTACTTTATAGGATACCTAGTTGAGTTTATTTAGAGTTGTATTTAATAATTCAATTTAACTAAGTTAAAGTCAGTTAAACTAGTTCCAATTGATAGAGGAACTAGTAGGAGGTCATAGAGTGGGGTGTTGTTTCATATGTTCAACCAGTTAATTGATGATTCACTCATAAATAACTCATGCATGTGATATATGAGATTTAACCAGTTGAGATTGGAGTTCAGGGAAGTATACTATCAATTATATAATCATCTGAATTGCACAGGTGGTGCATGCAGTTAGAGGAGGGCTTATGAGGATTGCACAATTCATATTGAGGAATTTCCCTAATTAATAGGGGCATAATTACCAAGGAAACATTGAAAGGAAATAGGGACTTGGGCAGGTTTGGATTTGGTTAAGTATTGTCCAGAGCTTGCCTAGGAAGTTGTGAGACAGATAGAGATAGTGTAGTGGTTGCTCAGGCTTGAGCAAAGCATTGTAATCTTCTCATTTTTTTGACTAATGTAATATACAGATAGCAAGGGTTTTTAGCTGTGGTTTTCCCCAGGAAATCATTGTGTAATTTTTTGATTGAATTCTTTCTCTTGTATTATTTGTGATTTATCGATCAATTATTGTTTCTGCTGATGAGTAAAGTAGATTCAATTCTATTGTTTTAGTAAATTACAATTGGTAGTTTTAATCTACAAGGAATTTATAAATATATGACTTTGAAGATATCTTATTTGGGTATTTTCATATTGATCACCTTTGAAATGTATTAGATCTCAAAAATGGCATATAGGTTAGGTTCACCAGCTTTCATTGTGCATTATCATGTTTGGTTGTGTTATATTCTTTCCACATAGTTAACAGGGGGTTTGAGGGGTACCCGTCACCCCACTTTATGGGGTCCGGGGCAGCACCCCGGAAAATTTTGGTTTTTGACCCTATGCTAGGTTGGGCGGACCCACCTATGGTTTTTTGCATGATTTTCGCACATGTTTTTTGGACGTGATGGTTTTCAGTCCATGGTTTTGGACGCGATGGTCTTTCGGTCCATGTTATTGGATGCTTCGGCATGTATAAATATGTATTGTAACATTGAAATGAACATAATGAAAAATCAAGCTGGTAGTCCCGGTTTTAGGATCTAGTGGGAAATCTCTGTGTATATGTGTTTTATGTGTTATGCTCTCGCATTTTTATTTTTCATGTGATTTAGAATTCATATGCAGGTAATTTCTGTACGGGGTTAAAACATATATTTGGTATCAGAGCTATTTTGGCTTCAAGGGGACGCCTTTTTTGCTGAGGGGTTTCGCTCGGGCCTGTGGTAGACCCTGTTCAGTAGGAGATCTGCGAGATCGATTCTGGTGGTGAAAGAAGATGGCGAGCAGCAGAAAGATAGAGATTGAGAAGTTCAAGGGTCAGATTTTTGAGTTGTGGAAACTCAAGATGGAGGATTTGTTGGTGGATAAAGATCAGCGGATCGCAGTAGATCCAGGTACTAAACCAACAGGAGTGACCGATGAAGAATGGAAGAAGTTGGATCGGAAGGCAAAGAGCACAATACAATTGTGTGTCTCAGATTCAGTATTGTTGAATGTATCAGGGGAAGCTACGGCGAAGGCTTTGTGGGACAAGTTAGGGACTTTGTACCAATCTAAGTCTCTGGTGAATAAACTATTCCCGCGGAAAAAGCTATATAACCTGAGGATGAAAGATGGAGACTCGGTGACAGAGCATCTGAATGCATTTAATACCATGGTAAGTCAGTTATATCTGTTGATATTAAAATTTCAGATGAAGATAAGTGCATCAGTTTGTTGTGTTCTCTACCAGATTCGTGGGATAGTCTGGTTATTGCAAAATAGGTAGCAATGCAACTGCTTTCCAGTTTGATGAAATAGTCTCAGCCTTGCTGACGGAGGAGATGAGACGGAAAAAATATGGACAACCAGAATGGTGATGCCTTGTCTGTACGAGGACGGTCCCAGAACAGAAACAAAAATAAGTCATCGAGTGGGAGATCTAAATCTAGAGGGAGATCTAAATCTCCAGGAAAACCTACAAAGGTGGTGTGCTGGAAATGCGGAAAGGAAGGGCACTTCAGAAGGAAGTGTAAATCTAAAGCTCCTGATAAAGGAAAAGGATCTGATGATGCTCCTTCTACAGAGGCAAAAACCACCTCAGATGAAGGTGGGGATGTGTACTTGGCTTCTTCAAGTACACATGTAGATCATGATGCATGGTTGATTGACTCAGGTGCATCCTTTCACTTCACTCCCCATAGAGAGTGGTTTTGCGAGTATGAGAAATACGATGGTGGTGATGTCTTCTTAGGAGATGATAGGAAGGCTAGAATCATTGGTCGCGGAAAAGTAAATTTGAAGTTGCAAGGTGGAAGGGTTAGAACCCTTCCGGGTGTTCTGCATATTCCTGCGTTGGCCAGAAATCTGATTCTGTAAGCAAGTTGGATGATGCAGGTGTAAAGACAGTGTTCGAGAAGGATACCTGCAAGATGGTTCGAGGAGCACTGGTATTGATGCGGCGAGTTCGGATTGGAACTCTGTACAAGCTGCAAGGTAGCACTGTTGTTGATGGGTGCAATAGTTCTATGGTTCCTAAAAATGGAGCAGAAAACCTAGTGGTCTCTGGAGAGAAGACCATGCTGTGGCATCTAAGGCTTGGACATATTGGAGAGAAGGGCCTTCGAATACTTCATGGTAAAGGTATGGTAGAAGGTATGAGTAATAGCTCTCTGGATTTTGATTTCTGTGAAAATTGTGTATATGGGAAGCAGAATCGGGTGAGTTTCCCCTCTGGTGGTAAGAGACGAAACAAATATTAGAGCTTGTGCACAGTGATGTGTTTGGACCTGTGAAAGTTCCATCATTGGGTAAGTCTGTGTACTATGTATCATTTATAGATGACTTCTCAAGGAATACATGGATATATTTCCTTAAGAAGAAATCTGAAGTCTTTGACAGGTTTAAAGAATTTAAGGCTTTGGTGGAAAATCAGACAGAGAAGAAGATAAAGGTACTGAGGACAGATAATGGTGGAGAATTCTGCAGCAGGAAATTTGAAGAATTCTGTAAGAAGTGTGGTATAGCACGGCAGAAGACTACTCCATATACACCTCAGCAAAATGGAGTCGCAGAAAGAATGAACAAGACGTTGATGGAAAGGGCAAGAAGCATGCTCAGTGGTGCCGGGTTAGGACAGGAATTCTGGGCAGAGGCGGTGGATACTGCATGTTACTTGGTCAACAGGTCACCTTCATCAGCGTTGGAGGATAAGACTCCACAAGAAGTATGGACTGGTAAGAAACCCTCTCTTTCACATCTGAGGTATTTGGATGTGATGCATATGTACATGTTCCAAAGGAGAAATGAACCAAGTTGGATAGTAAATCTGAAAAGTGCATCTTTATTGGGTATAAGGATGGTTTAAAGGGTTATAGCTTTGGAACCCAGTAACAAGGAAGGTTGTGTACATTCAAGATGTGGTGTTCAGAGAGGTGAAAGATGTTATTAAACATGAAGTCCAACCAAAGGAACCTGTGAAGATAGAGTTTGAACTAAAGGAGGAAGAATCAGACTCTGTAGCAGAGGAGGAATCAGAAGATGAAGAGCCACAAACTCCGGCTGTGAGAAGATCAGCTCGAGAAAGAAGGCAGCCAGAAAGGTATAGTCCATCTACTTTCTGTTCAAACTTTGCTTTGTCTGTTACTGATGATGATCCCAGAACTGTGAAGGAAGCAGTGGATTCAGAGGATGGAAAACTCTGGAAAGAGGCCATGGTTGATGAAATGGCATCTTTGCACAAAAATGAGGCTTGGGATTTGGTGAAGTTTCCGGCTGGAAGGAAACCCATTGACAGAAAATGGGTGTTCAAGAAGAAGACAAATGCAGAAGGGAAGGTGGAGAAATACAAAGCTCGGTTGGTAGCAAAATGTTATTCCCAGGTGCCGATAATTTATTTTGGTGATATTTTTTCTCCTGTTGCCAAGGTAACTTCTATTAGATTACTTTTATCTATTGCTGCTGCTTT
>APFE030234558.1:1604-16157 GCA_000404065.3 Pinus taeda | reverse complement strand
TTAATTTAAAGAGTGAATAAATACTAGAGAATTCAAAAAATATTAACATATTAAAAATTAATAAAAAGTTTATTGAAGGGAGGGGAATAAAAAGAAGAGAACGACTAAGAGGAGAGGGCTGGGACCCAGCAACTGCTTATCTTCCAGCCATCCTCTCTATTGAGATTGTTCGTCCTTTTTTCAATCTCAAGGGCTTCCCTAAACTTCCAATGATGGAATTGCGGCACTCTAGCAATCACACTAGCTTCCTCGATGCAAACATGATGATTGGATTTCTCCACATGCTCTGCTAAAGCGGGAGACTTGGTCTTCATATGCTTAAGGTTGGTTGCATGCTCACTAATCCTTTGATTAATGGAGCGACCAATCTCACCAATATAGGGGGTCCCACAGGAACAAGAAGTCGATGGTTGCCTCCCTTTCCTTGATATTCTTATCTCTAAGAATAAGGATGGTTCCCTCTCCCACCGAGTGTTTCGTAAGAAAACTCATACGAAGTAGTATATTCATGCTAGTTCCCACCATTTCCCAGCCCAGATATTGGGGGCTCTCAACACCCTTGCGACTCAGGCCTTAAGGATCTCTGATGAAAAGAGCTTCGAGGAGGAGAAATCTCATCTCCTTAATGTCTTTGTGGAGAACGGTTACAATAGACACTTGGGACAAAAGGCTTTCCTCAAAGCTGCTAAGAATTCGTTAACCAAAAGAGGACCTAAAGATCGCATTCCTGGTGTACATCTTCTGTTTGTTCAAGGGGCCACGGACAAGATTGTGAGGGTTCTTAAGAAGCATAATGTCCCCACAACATTTAGGCCTCTTAACACCATTCGTAAGTCCCTCAGATCTGTGAAGGATCCTATTGACCCCAAGGACATGAAAGGGGTTTATATTATTCCTTGTTCATGTGGGACCCCCTATATTGGTGAGACTGGTCACTCCATTAATCAAAGGATTAGTGAGCACACATCCGACCTTAAGCATATGAGGACCAATTCTTCTGCTTTAGCAGAGCATGTGGAGAAAACCAATCATGTCTGCATCGAGGAAGCTAGTGTGATTGCTAGAGTTCCGCAATTCCATCATCGGAAGTTTAGGGAAGCCCTTGAGATAGAAAAAAGGCCGAACAATCTCAATAGAGAGGATGGCTGGAAGATAAGCAGTTGTTGGGTCCCAGCCCTCTCCTCCTAGTCGTTCTCTTCCTTTTCTTCCCCTCCCTTCAATAAGCTTTTAATTAATTTTTAATATGTTAATATTTTTTGAATTCTAGTATCTATTCACTCTTAACTTAATTTATTTTATAATAATTATAGAATTAAATTAGAATTTTTATTTATAATTAATTAATATACATTAAATTGACTTAATTAATTTTTATATGTAAATTTTTAATCTAGTTTTATATAATCTTTGACTATTAATATATTAATTTTATTTTAAAATTTATAAATTTTTTACAGTTAAAAAACTCTTTGATGATTAATTTACATAATTATTTATAATTAATTTATGAAATGAATTAATTTATCTATTTAAAACTAATATACTATTAATTTCTCCCGGATCCGGGTGATTGTATTGCCTTAAATGGCATTCATGCACCGTTAATTCGCATGATGCTGCCACCTTCTCTGCAGCGTGGAGCCCCAGACTCAGAACGAAGGCGAGAGGAATGTTTTAAATGGGTATGGGACGGCGTAGGACATCGCCATTAATGGCGGCCGAAGCCCAACGCAGTCTGCGGAGCATTATTTATAGGCAGCTACTCAGTGATTTTTCCATTATGCATTTGGTCGAGGATTACTCTGTTCGGTTTGTTCTGCGATTTGTGGGTGAGGCTGAGAGGGAGCCCCGCCTCAGAGGGGAAATTCGAGCTGGTTCTGGCTTGAATTGGCAGCCCTTCCACTTGTCCTGCATTCTTCGCTCCGGAATTCCTTCAACGGCTTGGGGTAAGTGCTCCATTCGCTGTCATTTCAGTTATACAGGCTCTGTCTCTCGGTTTCATGTTTCCATTGTCTTTTGTTCTGTTTCTCGTTTCGGTTTGGGGCCCTCGGATGCTCTGAGGCACAATTCCGGCTTCCGCACTGTTTCGGTTAAGGTTACAGTCATTGTCTGCACCATGAAGCGACCTGGGAAGCGTTCTTGCTTCGGGGAAAGACCTGGCAGCAGCAAATGAACCTCCGCTCGCCCTCAGTCCACTCCTCTGCTCACCACCATTAACCTCACTTCTTCCCCTGAGGATCCTCCTGCCAGTAACCCCACTCGCCATCCAATTCCCAATAGTGCATTCCAATCCACCCATTTTAAATTTCAAAGCAATATGAACCGCCCTCTGATATTAGCCCAGATAACCATCCTAATGACAGAGGAAATCAACCAGGTGCCTCCTATCTCATGCATTGACCCCAATTCCTCTAATAGCAGTGAGCGTTCCTCTGCCCAAATTGCCATGGCCGCCAAGAGGGAAGCTGAACCAGTGATTCAGGTCGACTCGCCCTCCCTAATTCCTCCCCTGAGTGACTGCATCAACCTGATTTTGGATCTTGACGCTGGCACCACCGACAGAACCCAGGAGGGCAACATGTTGAATGAAAAAGACAGGCTCAGCCACGACGACGCGTGTCAGCAGGCTGAGGAGACACAGGGGGAAGAGGACAATTGAACAGGTGGTTCCTGAGCTGGCTCTTTTTGGTTTTTGGGATGCTGCTTCGGAAGTATGGCCTAGTTTTGAGCTCCTTCTTGCCGCAGCGTATGTTACGGTCTTGGTCCAGGGTTACTAGTTCTGGTCATATGCTTAGTTTCAGTACTCTCTCTCTCAGTATCTTTGTAATGCCAATGTATTTGGCTGTTTGTTTTGTTAATCTGGCTGTCAGTTTTGATGAGATCCCCAGCTCTTCTGTAATGGGGAAATTTTGTAACATATCTGAAGCGCAGGCTCCTGCAGCTGCCCCCTCTTGTAATTTTATTACGTTTACCAGTTAATAGAAATAGAATAGCTTTTACCGAGAAAAAAAAATATACTATTAATTTCTTATATTTTTCTAACACCTATAATTCTAAAAACTCTTTGACTATGCATATAAAATTAATTTTATTTTAACTCCTTTTTTAATTAAAATATAGTTAACTATTACTCTATTTTTATAACTAACTAAATTATACAAGAACTTTATGACAATTTCAATTAATATTTTTTGTTACTTATTCTAGCTAATTTAAGTTAATTATTATATATGTTGGTTCACTTATTTTTAGTAATTTGAAAATAATTTAATTTATGATAAATATTAATTTAATATATATTATAAGGTCCCTCTTACATTTAGCAGTTGTCATTTTAGTTGTTACCTTGTCTAGTAAAATTGGGTCATTGGATATTCTATCCTGTCTATTTAATGTGCAAAGAGATATCTACTCATTCAACTTGTCTTGACGATGAACCACACTGGTTGGTTCGAAACGCGTCGACAAAAGTATCTCTATGTGATTTTCGCCGAAGAATCTTCAAAAATTTGATATGGATCACAGAAGCCTAAATTCATTAATTGAATCCCTGCACAGAGGAGACATGGCAAAAAATAAAGAATCTAATGAAGAAGGAAACAACCATATAAGCATAGTTGGAGGAGCATTATAATTAGAAATAAATCCCTTGGAGAAAAAAATGTAAGGTCCAAAGGCTCAAAAAATGAATGAAATAATAAAAAGTTTCATCTATCTATGATCTACCATCACAAAAACAATAGAACATGTTGCATACAATATATACAAGGTAACAAACTAGAAAATCACCAAGATATTGAGAAAGAACTTATTTCCTTCTATAATCAATTACTTGTTGAAGCCCATTTAGATAACAAACTTTCTATAAGAATAATAATTGAAAACATCATTTCTCTTGTCATGCTAGAATAGAATGATTCCTTTCTTAGTGAAATTACCCCAATGAAAGTTGAACAAGTAGTGATGGTGATGCTAGAAAGGAAAATGTGTAGGACTTGACATGTTCACTTCAAAACTTTTCCAAACTTGTTGGTTTATCATTGAAAAGGATGTTTGAGAATTGTTATAAAATTTAAGGAGAAAAATATTGGTTCATTCCGCACTAAACACCAGCTTCGTTAATCTCGCCCCTAAAAAAATTAAATCTACAAAACCATGTTCCTTGTTACCCATAGCTCTGTGGAATTCCATTTACAAAATCATATCCCAATCTTATCTCTTGATAAAAATCTAGATACATATAAGGAATAAAAATCCTTCATAGTTTTCTAGTAGTGCATGATATATTCCATTCCTTGAAGGCCATTAAAAAACTTGACATGTTTATAAAGCTAGACTTGTCCAAATATTTTGATCATTTAAGCTAATAATATATGTATCGCCTCCTTTCAAATTTTTTGTTTGTTGATATATGGATCCACTAAGCTCTTTCACTTTCTCCCAAAGATTTCTTTTCAATTCATATTAATTGTTTTCCCTATGATACTTTCACCCCCTCCATAAGTATTAGATGAGGTGACCATCTCTCCCCTTTATTGTTTCTCCTTATCATTAAAGTGATGGGTTGTGCTATAAAATATGTTATGGAAAAAAATGATATTAGAGGCCTCAAATGATATGGAGATTATATTCTCTCCTCTTATTGGGTGCCGAAGTTACACTTCAAAAAACTCCTTCAACACTTAATTTCTCAACCCGAGGATATGTAAGCTTAGAGGTGTAGCACAGGAAATGCCAAAGACTTCTGGTTAACTTGTGTAAATCCTACTTCTAACCGTCTAACTAAATTTTGTAGAATCAACAGGAAATGAAATTGGGAAGAAAACCTTCAGCGAAACAACACCAAGCCACTTTGGGTACTATATTCAATTCAAGGAAAATACTTGAAAATAAATCTTGACAGAAAAATTAAAGCATGCCTTGCAATCAACCTAAAAAGAATGTTGGAAAATGAAATATGTTCCTGTAATCAAAACTCCAATTCTTTAAAAAGAATAGAAGGAATGATATTATATTATACTTATAAATCTGTTTCCTTTACTAAATATATATCATTCTTGTACTAGAGAAACCACGTGCCTATAGTGATATCAGTCTCGTTCCTACACTGGGATACTCTGTTCTAGTATAGGAATGCTCTCTTCTTGTATTGGAATGTTTTGTTCCTGTTAGCTCTCAAATCTACCTTAGGCTGAAATAAGGTAAAACTCAAGGCTACATCAAACCACGCTCAGCCTTGTAGCTAGCCCTACGAGGATAGGAGAGGGCTCTCTCTGGGTCAATCTCGGCAAAAGGTGATCAATGAGGCTCGAGATGACTAAATTGGTAATTAATTTTAGGCTAGGTATGAAGTGCAAAGAGTTTGAAATTGATTTTTTGGAGTTTAGTTGAATTCAAGGGAAAGGCAATTTTGGGTGTGGGGATGAGGCACAGTTTTTGCAGAGGTCTACTTGGGGCAAGGTAGGCGATTGTCTTGATGCTTTTAAAGAGAATGAATGGCTAGATCTGACTGGTGAGGAGTTAAGGAGAGCAAGAAATTATCAAGGATTCTCCATAAACAGATGAAAACATGGAAAATAAAACAAACTTAAAGGCAGAGCATAGAAAATTATGGATTCTACCTTAACACCTCATTTGTTCAATTGCAGAAGGTAAGAGAAGGAAAGTGATACACATAAACAACTTACAAATACTAAAAGAAGCACACCATCAACACATAAATCCACATGAATCCCAAATAGTGCTGTAAAACCCTGGTCTTTCCTTTGCCAAAATGCAGATAAAATATGTACAATAGAGTGTCAAGCTTTTCCCAAGAGTCCAACCTCTCCAACCTCTAAAAATGATTGAGAAATTACATCATATAGACCATCCTAATGCCTTTACATGCCTTTAGGTGTCGAATTCCTCCTTCTAGGAGCAGTTTCAACTAATTCTAAACAAGGAACTGAAATCTAGGTAGTCAAACAACTTACCCCTATATGCTAGGAAACTGATTCATTCATTTAATTTTCACCGTTTAGTGAATGAATCCTCTAGAACAAGTAGAATGTTCCAAAATTACATCATGTTCAATAAATTACATCAAGAGAAGTCAAAATTACATCACAAATCAAAACTAGTCAAATTGGCTGAATTTTTGAGCTGAAAGATGAAAAATTGGCCAAAAATCCCTATGCATCGCGCGCCTTTCAACCTGCTTTTGGGGCACTTCCCAACATCCAAATCAAGCTCACAATAGCTGGTTGGAAAGCCCTGGATGTCTGCTATCCTTCCCAAGTGCAATTTCTTAATTTGGAGCTCATTTGCCCCCTCAAAATGTCATTCTCCCGGAAGTACTTCCTACTGGTATAAAAGGTGGCAGAAAGGTAATTTTCATGGTGTTTTTGGGCCTTTTGATCACCCAGAACTTGATGAAATGCTTTGGCAATAACTGAGCATGCATAACTTACCATGAAAAATCCAAAACCATAAAGTTTTCCTCCAGCAAGTGTCCCAATCATAAGCGCGCGCGTTGACGTGCTACGTGTTGAGCTGAAAAACCTGTTTTTAAGCCAAAATTTTTCAAAATGACAAAAATTTCTCCGAATTTTCTCAAATTCAGAACGAAGATCCTCCATCATGTATTGTGCCCAGCCACCGAAGCCTCGACCAAAATCCGGAGTGGATCAGCTGTTTCACGACGTTTTAGTTTCCTCCTGGTGTATGCAGTTTTAGTTGTAAAGTCACTGTCTTGGTCATATAATGTATTGGTGTCTGCCTCCATGGTGTTGAAAGTCTATGCCAAGTGTATGTTTGGTTTGTTGAGAATGAAAAATGAGAAATAGGTGTCTTGTTTCAATGCCAAATGTGTTCCAAGGGGAAATGAGAGACTGTTGGGACAGGGTATAGTATATGGACTAGGGTTTGGGTTTGGGACTTTGTAAAATAGGAATTGGGGGTATGGGATATGAAACTAATGAATATAAGAGTGGGTGACTTTAGGAAATAGGGAAATCAATGAAAAAATGGAGCAAGGGAATGTGAGGTGGGAGTAGACCTTGGTGACAACACTGTTTTCAAAACCCTAAGCAATGTTTCTTATTGGCAAAAGGGAGGTTTTTCAAAGTCTTGTTTCAATGGGCATGAGCCATGAACCCACCACATTCACTATCAAAAACTAAGCAAAAGCAATGGAGGCGAGCCTACCTGACAAGTTTATGTGAAGAGGAGGCGATTTGATGAGTTTTTGAACTAGTTTCGGGCTCCAAACTGTAAGCGCCGCATGCCTTTCCCAATGCACCGCATGCTCTCAATGCACCGCGCGCGTGTAAATTAACACTGGCCAATTGAGCCCAGTGCACCGCGCATAGCCAATGCGTCGCGCGCCACATAGTGTATTTTGCAGGAGGCTTTTGGAGGCCTTACCGGTGTTGCAATCAGACGCGGGATAGATCGTTGGAAAGGTCTTGGAGTCTACTTTCCAACCCAACTATAATTTTTCAATTTGGAGTTCATTTTCCTTGTCAAAAATCAAATCTCCCAAGACTATTCAAAATGTGCCAAATGAGGCTGCCTCAAGACAGAGTGATGTTGCAGTCAACTTTTGAATGCCTTCCTCAACTCAAAATGGAGCGCATGATAGCTCATTGGAAAGATCCTTTTGTCTAGTTATCCTTTGAATCATCAAGAAAGTTATTTGGCCAACCAAGCTAGGAGAAAGCGTGATTTTCCCAAGGTCACTTCAGAGGTGCATCAATTCTCCCGAGGCGATTGTATTGTTGACATTTCTCTAAAACCATGACACCTGTGTAAAAAGTGAAGGAGGTTTTTCTTTCTTGGCCTGATGTGGACCAAAATCTCTCTAAGGTTTCCATAATTCATCTTTTATTGCTCAGAAACATCATTTTAGTGAAACCTACCCCGATGTGTGAAACAAGGAATTTTATCGAAATGAAGCGAAATGAAGGGGATAAGGGGCTTTTAAATTCTTGGGGAAATTTTTGGAAGTAGGGAGGGATGTTAGGAAGCAAGGGAAAGTGGAATATTAGAGATTGAGTCAGGGGAAGGGGTCCAAAAGGGAAAAACACAGGCCCAACCTAGAAAATTGCTAGGTTGTAGCAAGAAACTAGGGTTTGTGCAAAAACGAGGAATTTGGGGGATCTCGGTGATGGGAAGTGTTTAATAAGGTACATTAAGGATAGGGGAAGGTGTGTGAACATTAGGATACAAGTTTTTTCGATGATTTGACCATCCAGGACGAATTACCTCCAAAACCCTAGGAGAGGGAAATGGACCTTACCTAGGCACAACTGAAGCATGAACAAGCTGTAAAATGACCCAATGGAACTTGACATGATGATGAAAACCCTCTGAATAATGGTACACTCAGCTGAATGGTGACATGGACTGACATTTGGAAAATTTTGAAAAGAGTGAAAACAAACCCTAGACCTAATGCCTAGTGACCAAATTTTGCTTGAAGACTGATTGAAATGACAAAATTTGACCTTGGCACCTTAAAATCACTATGTAAGAGCATGTTTGATCACTGAAGGAAGGCTGCAAAGGCTGACACTAACAGTTCCTATATTGGAACTTTTTGTTCATGTACCAGAATGGTATATTCATGTACTAAGAACTCATTGTTCTTGCACTAGGATAGTCTTGTTCCAATTACCCTTCACTCAAATATGAATGTGTTATAGATGGAAATAATGAAAACAAAGAGGAAAAACTTAAGCTTGAAATTTAATAAAAAGACTCAAAATCCATAACAAATTCTCAACGAAAATGACTGTAAAATTTGGAAAGAAAATCTCGCAATGACAAAAAAGGGAACACACTTGCGCTGTAAATAAGAGTGCCTATCCAAAATTCATAACTTAACCCTTTTAGCACTCAGTCACACTAACAGATAAACATTGCGTTCAAAGATAAATTCCATAAAAAATTTAATCTCAAAAAAGCACCATAAACGATCCCTATAGTCAATAATGTTCAAGTTGTGTTCATATACGAAATCGTTACAGTTTAATCTTTACATACATAGTTGTTATTATATCGCCAAAGTTTGTCTTCATATAAGGCACACATATGTTGGATGGAAAATGATTTAAACTTAAAACTCATAACCTTAACCAATCTTTCAAAAAGAACTCAGAAAACATTTCTTAGAAAAAGGAAAAAATAGTGCGATACTTTCAAGAACATAAAGGAATACTAAAATTGGAAATGGAAACTAACTCAATCACATAGAGAATCCTCAGATCTTAGATTATGAACAAAACATTCACAACAGTTTCATAGAATCTGCAAGATCAAGTATGTAAAAGAAATCACTTTGTTCACATCAACATAACCATATCTAAACAACTTACTAAAGATAGGGAGAACAAGCTGGGTTGGCTTGGCCCTAGTCAAGTAGTTCGTTTCCCTCTACAAAGCCTCTAAAATCAACTATGCAAAGAAAACATTACAAATAATGACAAAAACCAAAATATGAAATTGGCATCAACCCCTTCTTTTATTCAAAGTCTTCTGTAAATACACATTGTAAAACTATGGATTAAGTCTAGAGAGACAGGGTGATACAACATTAAAAAATTACAACTGATCTATTATTGAATGTTATTTTTGTTGTGCTAATTTCAATTATAGATATATAAAAAAAAATCTTGTCCATTTCTTTCTGTGCCTGGTTCTCTTATGGTGTTTGTGATTGGAAACAGGTAAATTTTATCAAGTTTAAGTGAAAGACATGAACAAAATAGCATCAAAAAATGGTGTTGAACAACAGAAATTCAAAGTACAACAAACCATCAATTTGAACACTTAACAAAATATTTTGATGAAGGAGTTCATCCCTCCTGGGCTACATCTACTTGGTCTAGCTTCCATGGTGTGGGCCTCTGTATGAGCTCAATATGGAAAAAAAAATGTTGTTTAAAAAGCTCTACTGCTCCTAAAACCTACTTCAATGTGTTTAGAATGTCAAAATTAGCTAGGAACACCTTTTCCTGAGCTCAATTTGGTCAAAATTTGCTCCAATTATGAATCTAATTGTTCTTGCCTAGAAAACATCCTCCAAAACTGGAAGAACTCCAATTAGATCCACTAAATTGGTGGAACCTCCAAATTTATCAGATCCGCTAAGCATGTTGCCAACTTAATCTCAAGTTTAATTAATGTAAACTCAGATTAATTAAAAGTTAAATGTGGGTTAGTGCTAATTGCATATAGTTAGGCTAAACTATTAGCCTTTTATCCTGGTGGTCTTTGTGGAGGTGGTCACATGTAGCGAAGAGTTCAGTGTTATGGTCAATTAAACCGCATGGTTATATATGGAGTGGTCACATGAATTGCATTAGATGTTAACAGTTGTGGTGTATTGTCTTTTCCTCAAGCTATAATGTTAACCGTGACCATCTTGGGTTGGTGTTTTCACATGGGAGGGTTGGCCCTCCTAACCAACAACTCCAAAATAGTTAAACAATAAATATGTGTGGTGACCTATAATGGTTAAGAACATGTGGTTTGGTGTAACAATATGGTGCTTGGACTATGCAGAGGAGGTTGCATGGTGTAACCCTCGCTCCTCCATAAAAAATTTACACTGTGCCATAACCCGACCTTTGGGGAGGGACACGTGGCGGCCTCCGAGCTTGCCACTTGTTCCCTCGTTATTGGTCAATTATTTGTCCAATAAAAATGAGCCACGTCACCACACTTACCAACGAACCAATACTTGACACTTGGCAAGCTCTATCTGGATGTTGACCACTATTGACCTTGCATAGTCACCTGCCACGTTAGTAGTACAGATTGTTGATTGTGCAGTGACTATGCATTTTTTTTTAAATTTCTCCTATTTTGAAAAGCAGATAGAACTCAATAAATTCCTCCTACAAACTTGATTTTTAGTGAAACAAGTTGCATTAGGATCACTCTTTCGAGACAGATGTGGTCATTTATGTTTCGAGCTATTCTGGGAATTTCGATTTTTGAGCTAAATATTGAGTGCCTAATCATTCCTCCCCACTAGAATCCTTTTAGACCCCAATAGATACTATCATTTGTTTAGCATGTGAGGGTATAATTCCCTTACTTTCTCGATCTGAAATCATTTACCATTAGAAGGCTCTTTTCCATTGATTCCCACTCTAAGGTATTCAACATTTCCTCTCTTTGACGTTCTGTTTCTTCTGTCAAGTACAAGATCCTCTTAAATTTCATCAAGATATTCTGGTGAGAAATCATCTATTGATGGTAGCTGAACATGCTCTCCTTGATCATTAATCAAAGGAGGCACAAACAATCTCAAATTCTCAACATTAACAACAAAGTATATTTTCATATAAGGAGGCAAATCTAGCTTAAATGCATTGTTACCAATCTTTTCCAGAATTTTAAAAGGACCATAACGTATTGGCTTAAGATTTTTACCTTCCGCTTGAAGTCTCTCTTTGCTAATATATAACCAAACTTAGTCTCCAACTTGAAATTTGTGATCAATATGGTGTTTTTCATGCCTTGCCTTGTAGCTTCTTTGACTCTTTTCCAGTTGTTCTTGCACTGTGTGATGTATCAAATGAATTTTCTCTATAAACATCCTTTCCTTATCGATGTCACTTGACCATTAATGGCAACATCTTTCTCAAATATGAAGTCGAATGGCGATCTTGGAAAATACCCAAAACATGCCTCAAATGGCAATGTGTTTGTGGAAGAATGCTTTTCCCTATTGTATGCATGATGTATGTACTGAAATTGTTCATCCCAAAACTTGGGATGTTTTCTCCAACATCCTCTAAGAAGATGAATAGATGTTCTATTGACCACCTAGGTTTTTCCATCTGTTTGCGAATGAAAGTTTATACCCTTCTTCAATTTTTTGTCCATAATGTCCCACAATTTTGACCATAAATTCTCAACAAATCGAGAATATCGATCACTTACAATGGAAGTAGAAAGACCAAAATGAACCCAAATTTTTTGGAAGAAAAGATGAGTTTTTTGTTCAGTTGTAATTTTCTTTTTACATGGTGTTAGTATACACATTTTTCTGAACCTGTCTACAACTACATACAAGTAATCATGACCTTTCCTTGAGAATGGAATACCTCCTACAAAATCCATTGAGATACTCTCCCATGGACATGAAGGTACCATAAGTGGAGTGTATAATCCTAGTTTCCTATTGCTAGGCTTACTTGTTTCACACAAAGAACATCCTCTAATGAAACGAGATACATTATCAAACATGTATGGCCAGTAACAATACCTTTGGATATTTGCTATTTTCTTTCCTACAACAAAGTGTACAACAATCAATAAAGTGTGAGCCTCCATTATGATATTGTTTCTTTCTCCCTATGGAATACACAACTTGCCCAAGTGATACAACAAAATATTATGTACATGGTGATCCAAATCTTCAATTTGGTTTCCTTGACTCAAGCTTTCATACACATCTTGAAAGTCATTATCATATGCATATTTTTGAATCCAACTTTCATACAAAATAGAATTATGGTTGAGTATAATAGATGAATTTACAATAGGCCTACAAAGCATATAAGCTACCTGATTATAGATTCCCTTTTTGTATTTGATAACCAAATGAAACTGTTGTAGAAAACCCATCCATCTGAAGTGTCGTGACTACTGCAACTTTGACTATGACTGTAAGTATTGAAATGGTTGATGGTCAGTATGGATAATGGTCTCCTTTCCCATCAAGTAGTGTTTCCATTTTTTGACACTTTGTACCAATGCGTAAAGTTCTTTGTCATAATTGGGATAGTTATTCATAGCTCCATTAAAAATTTTAGAATGAAATGAAATGGGCTTACCATACTGTATAATAACTTCTCCCATGGCATAATCACTAACATTCATTTGAATCTCAGATGGTTGTTTATGATCTAGAAGAGCCAATACTGGTGCTGAACTTATGTTTTTCTTCAAAGTATAAAATGATTTATGTTGTACATCTCTCCAGTGGAAGACTTTCTTAAGACTAGTCAATGCATGTAATGGAGCTACAATGGAAGAAAACATAGCAATAAATTTCCTCCAATATTGTGCTTCCCCAAGAAAGCTTCTTACCTCTGCAACTGTATTGGGCTTGGGCCAATTCAGAATAACCTCAAACTTAGAGGAATCTATATGTTATGAAACTAGCTTCAAGAAAGTTAGAAAATATAGATCAACGCCTTAGAATTCAGCCTCTTTGAGGGGGCAACCTCCTTTACATTACATAAATGAACAATTCTTCCATGATTCAAATGAAAAAACCTCCTTTCTATATATAGGAGTCTAAGGAGTCACAATATAACCCAGCCGACCTAACAATAATAATAGAGGGATTCTATGGGGACAATAGGGGCACAACAATATTAATAAGGGGTATAACTACAATAATAATGGGGTAATCACTAGTATTATAGGGACCCAACATGCCCCTCTCCTTCATAAAAGTGTTGTCCTCAATGCTTGAGTAGTTCTGGATACTTCTGTATAAAATTCTCATCCTCCCATGTGGAATCTTCAGCGGATAAGTTCTTCCACCTGATAAGATACTCTGAAATTGATCGATTTCGTAGCTGTCGAGTTCTTGTTTCTGTGGCTGCTTCTAGTTCCAATATAATTTTTCCTTCCTCGTCAAGTTTTGGCAATATTGTTTGAACTGGGAGCTTTTCGCCTATAACCTTCTTTAAACAAGAAACATGGAAAACTGGGTGCAATCGAGAAGCTACAGGAAGCTCCAATTTGTATGCCATAGTACCAATCTTTTGCAACACCTTGTACATACCATAATACTTTGGTGATAATTTATTATCCTTCTTAGCTTGCTTGAGGGACATTTTCTTATATGGTTGTAGCCGTAGGAATACCCAATCACCGACATCAAAACTTCTTTCACTGCAATGTTGATCTGCCTGTTGTTTCATTCTATTCTGTGCCAACACGAGGTTATCCTTTAAGAGTTGGAGGACTTGTTTTTGATGTTCAATGTGATGTTCCACTGCTTGAACCTTAGAATTTTCTCTTAAATATGATGTGATGGATGGTGGTTGATACCCATAAAGTGCCATAAATGGGGTCATTTTTGTTGCTGTATGGAAGGAAGTGTTATAACACCATTCAGCTAGAGGCAACCATTTGACCCATTGTGTGTTATCAGATACAAAGCAGCGAAGATATCCTTCCAAACATTTGTTTACTATCTCAGTTTGCCCATCAGATTGAGGATGATAAGATGAGCTATGAGCTAACTGAGTACCAAGACAAGAAAATAATTTTGTCCGAAAATTTCCAGTGAAAATGGGATCTCTGTCACTTACAATAATCTTTGGGTTTCCATGTAGCTTTTGAATTGTTTCCATAAATGCAGTAGAAACTGTACTGGCTTTCAATGGATGTGATAATGCACAAAAGTGTGCATACTTGGTAAGTCTGTCAACTACCACCATGATGACACTCTTTCCCTCAGACTTGGGTAAACCTGTGATAAAATCCATTGAAACCTCCTCCCAACGTTGGCTTGGAAGGATAAAGGTTGTAATAGAC
>APFE030234550.1:124347-137071 GCA_000404065.3 Pinus taeda | reverse complement strand
AAAGGGTTGTTTTTAAGGGAAATGAGCAGGAGATGTCTTAAGGGCATATGAAGCTCATGTTTAGAGGTGAATAATGCAAGTGGTTTCAAGTCTTTTCACTTCTCACAAGTCCCGGAATGTGTCCTCCAAGATGCGGGAAAGGGGTAACAGGGACGGTGACAAATTACTGTGTAACAGGAGCCAGTGTTAGCTCTGATATAAACTTCAGTGCTTAAAGGTCAGATTTAGGTCTGATGGTTGGTTTGTGCTGAAAGGGTGCTTGGAGCAATCTTCTCTTCCTTCCTTCTTCCCCCTTCTCCTTCATCCTTTTTACACTATCTTAACCCCACTACCCTTGTTTTTCCCCTTGCGATGTGATCTGATCGCAATCGCACATCACCTCTCCCACAAACCAATCTCCACCGTCTGTTCATTTGATCCGACGGTCCTCGTTCTTCCTGCGCATATGCCTCCCGATAACCCTCATACACCGATCTTCGTCGTTCAATTCGTCAGATCTAACGACCCACATCTGTTTGACCCTCTTTTACCAAGATTTCCCCTTCCGATAGATCCTTTCCGTTGATCCACATGATCCAACGGCTAAGCTTTTTCCCCTGCTTGTTCATGCTTCCGCCATGATTCTTAACTCCTTTGACTGTCTGAAGCTCCCGATGGACAACAACGATCAACCACCCTGTACCTGCACAGTTAATTTTTCAGCAATTGCATTTAAAAGACAGAATGGCCAGAGAAGGAAAGGAGCACTCTCGACCTGTTAAAAGCATTGAAAGTTTATGGGTTTCATTTATATTTTACTGCGTCTTCCCGAGAAGGACAACAGAGTACCACAAAAGGCCGATTTTGTCCATTAAAGCAGTCAGATTTGTATCAGAGGCCCATATTAGATTGTAAATGTGGTTGGTGGTCCATTATGACCCCTTCACGCATAGGTTAGCAGAGATTTTTTGTAATCAACCTCCATATATACCCGAATACAGAATGATGATGGTTGATGAATGTTATTTTTGATGTAAGGTTCAACTTTTGGAGATTGCAACTACTGTGATACTTGCAGCGTCTGGTCTTCATTTTCAGCTAATACAAGCTTCTTTTGCTATTAATTTCTCACTTTCCACTTCTTCTTTGTTCCAAGTTGTGCCTGTTATGCATTGTTCATGTGCTCTTGATGTTTAGCATTAGAGGGGATGTCATCCCACCTCTGTGTTAGAATCTAGTTAGTATTATTGAATGTGTATGCAGGTTTCTGTTGTTTTAATGCCAGAGAGTTGTCATCCTGTCTGTGTATTAGGAAACAGATTTACAGACCTTTTAACTGGTTGCAGCTGGCCATCACAGGGTCCCGTGCATCTGTTGGTGTGATCAATATTCTCCATCATCACATTTTTCCTTAAACTGTGAGTGATTGGTGGTCTAAAGCCTTGTAGTTTGGGGGTCTTCACCCATGTCTGGGGTTAAGCATAGTAGAAGTGGTTATCTAGATTGAATATGCAACATTTCTTTCATTCATCCACCATATTTCCAACATTTTTGTTGAGTTTGTAATGTTCCTGAGCATCTCCGATATACAACTTAGGAGAGTTTCTTGGGGTGATAACAAGTAGATCAGTAGGAGTTAACCACAACTAAGTCAGAAGTCAACCTATCTTTCCATTTCCACAAGTCCTGTGAACAATTTCCTGACCCCGACTCCATATCGTCTACTTTTAAATAGCGAGGGGGTCGAAGTTATATTGGAATTCAAAATGCAATCTCGTAGGGAATTTTGTCTAATAATCAATATAAAAACTCTATGTTTTCCTGTAACATTTACGACAAAAATTTTCAGGAATTTAACTCTCTAAAATTTGTGAAATTGGAAGTATACCCTTACCAATACAAACCCAATGCACCTTCCCCATTTAAAAAAAACTGTACTTTCACTAGATATTGTAGGTATCCTTTTTTTCATAAACAATTTTTATACCCCTTTATGTTTTTCATTAACTTTGAGCTCCATTTTCTACACCTGCTAATATAAAAACCCTTTACCTCCCTTTACATGTTCAATATATTATGTCATTTTTTCCTCAATATATATCTCCCAAGATGAACGTGCATGGTATGGTATTTCTCCCTATTAAGGCCCCCGTGTACTAAAATGTGCCCTATAAGTCAATTTACCCTATTGTTTTCATCCAAAAAGTGTCAAGATAAACATCAAATTCTATAATGATCCTTTCTAGATCACTAGCTCTTGTAGACGAAGCCACAAACTCCTTGAGTGAAAGGTCACTAAAGATGAACCAACTCCCCTTTGAAAATCAATGATGCATGCTCTCAACTTTTGCTCTTCTGTTACACTAAATAATCTAGATAATCTCCACCTCAGGTCTTCTAATGAACCATCTTAACTAATATTTCCTCGGCTTCTTTAGCTAGCTTAATTGGTTGTGATTCCTTGCATTTTTCCATGGTTCCTACCATGTCCTCCTCAATTCCTTCATAAAATTTATATCGCTGATCTTGTAGGCATTATAAAAAAATATTCCTTTGTGAATTGTTTCCAACAAATCTAGCTTGTAAATGTCATCAAAAATATTCCTTGGAATCTTGCATGGACCAATCTTCCTATACTTGAGTTTGTTGTATGCTCCTCTATTGAATCTATAATTCCTCATACTAGTATGCCAATACCATGTATCCTTATTTTAAAATCTTCAATGTCCTTCCAAAATATGTCCTCATCTTGTAGATATTGTATGCATATTTCTTTGTGAAAAGTTCCAACAAATCTAGCTTCTAACTATTATAAAAATCTATGTTGAAGTCTTACATGGACAAATTTTCTTATACTTGAGTTTGTTGTATGTTTTGCTATTAAATATGTATTTCCTAAAATATGCTAGTGAATAGCATCTAACCTTGTTTGAAAACCTTCAATATCCTTACAAAATATGCCCTCATATTATAGTTGTCATTACTCTGTTGTAACTTCCTTAAATTATTCATGAATTTCATACATACTCTTAGTAAAATTGTCTACATCATTTCTCATTTTAATATATATTTCTAGCAACTTACCCAATTCCACAACGCCCTTTCGAGACCTTCATAAACTACCTAAAATGGACTTCTACCAGTGGATCTATTCATTGAATTGTTGTAAGCGAGTTTAGCTTAGGCTAAGGCCAAATTATATTAACCTAGTTTGTCTCTAATCAAACTTCTCAACAAATTTCTAAGACTATGATTAACCACATCTAGTACCAATGACCTAGTTTCTCTCAAATCAAACTTCTCAATAGATTACAACTCTAGTTAACCACCTCATGTTTAATCTATCTATGCATGATACACTAAGTTATATTGCACATGAAACCCATCCTCTTCCAAAGAGTTCCCCAAAAATATCTGAGGAATATCTCTTTTCTGTTTGAAGTGATACTCTTTGGTTGTCTATGTAACCTCAGAACCTCTTTAGAAAACAATAAGGCGACATGAGTAGTGTCATTAGACATCTTGCGTAGCGTGAAGCTTAACATTTTAGAAAATCTATCCACTATAGCCAACATCGAAGCATCACCTCTCAACCTCTTGGGAACCCCAACAATAAAATTGGCACTTGTGTCTTCCAATGGATTATTGAGTACTAGTAAAGTAATATATAAATCACTTGTTTTAACTCCTTTTGGACAATTAACAAATTCTTGTCGTATTGAACAAACTCCTAAATAACTTCTTTATTGATGTTGAACCAAAAATATCTTTCATCCACTAAAATTTTATGTTATCTTATCCACTCCAAAATGTCCACCTAAACCTCTTCTATATAGTGCCCTTTTGATTCTCAAACGAAAATCCCTCTTAGATGTGGAAATCTATCTAATAGGGTGTACTATACATAATTATTTACAAATTCCCATGCCTCTATAAAATCTATATCTTCTACCTACAAATCCTTCATGTTATCCAAACAAGCGAAACAAGTAACTTGATAACATCTCCACTTGTTTAGAATGCTTGTAATTCAGTTTGTATTAATTGTTTATGTACCGAGTAAACATAAATTCCCTTTGGCAAACAATAATATCTACATCTCTTTATATATAAATCCTTATTATAAACCAAATACTTCATCCCCGCATCATTCAAATTCTTGTTAAAGAATGTTATTGTCTTACCTTATTCAAAAGAGAGATTCATTGGTGCGTGACATCCAAGGAAGAAATTGATTCATTCGTACTCAACAGCTGTGAAGCACCTTGCACCTAAATTATTTTTCCGGCAACATGTTTCTCGTACTCAAGATTTCAGTTGCCTTCATTTAAGATGTTAAGATATTCACATGGTAACCAGCACTCCAATTAAATGCTCCGTGGTCAGAGGGTTCAACTTGCAATTGCAACTTGATTCGACATTCAATTATGATCGAAATCAAAGTGGATTCTCGGCAGAATCTGTAATCTCTTTTGTACGCAACTATTGTAAAGAAACCTGTGTAGGGGGGTCCCACTTGCTTACAATATACTTTATTTTCTTGGTTCTAGTTGAGGTCGTCCTTGATCTGTAATCTCTTTTGTACGCAACTGTTGTAAAGAAACCTGAGTGTAGAGGGGGTCCACTTGCTTACAGTATACTTTATTTTCTTGGTTCTATTTGAGGTCGTCCTTAATCTGTAATATCTTTTGTACTCAACTGTTGTAAAGAAACCTGAGTTTAGAGGGGGTCCACTTGCTTACAATATACTTTATTTTCTTGGTTCTAGTTGAGGTCGTACTTAACAATTTATTTTCTTGTTTTTATGGAAGTGTTTATCTAGGTGGAGAAATTCCCTAGACAGTTAAAAGTAGCTGGAATCCGAGCAAAAAAATTTCAAAAAATCTTGCACCTGCAGTGTTTGAATCATCTTTTTGATGGTGGAAATGGATTCAACACCATCAAAAACCTCCTATGCAAAAACAATTCGATAGTAGAATAATCCCCATAAGAAAATGTTGCTAGTTCAAATCCCATTGGTAAAAACACAACCATGTTAAGGGTTGATGTGGCTCATGGAAATTGTGATCTTGGTTGAATTTGAAGACTTAGAAGCTCATGAATCTTGGTTACTCAATTTATAGGATATGCTTACGAGTGATCTTAAGACTCACAATACCTAACAAACAAAAATATAAAATATTAATATAAAAAATGTGATTGAATATTTTTGAAACGAAAATAAGCAATGAGATATAGAAAGTAGAATTAAATTACATCTAATATGAAAGAATGGTAAATGTTAAACATATCATATTTTCATTTATGAAAGAGGTTTTATGAATTGATTGAGCATGAAGAAGGTTATGTTGCATAATTTTGAAAAATTCTTCATAAGTTATCAATCAAGAATAGAGGTAATAAAATATTCAAAGTTGTGCACAATATGCACCCCATTCAAAGAATACCACCATTTATTTGTAAAATTTTAGAAGTAATAATCAAATGTTTACATGAAAAACAATATAATGGAAATAGTTTTAAGGGTTCCACTAATTATGTGTGTGGGGCATCTCATATCTTCCTCACTGTTGGGCGTGTGGGGCATCTCATATCTTCCGTTTTGACTTCGGGTACTAACACAACTATGTTGCATATTACACTTCTTTTATGGTTCTTTTAGGTAGGGTTTGTATATAGCTACTACAAGGTGCAAAACTATATAGCCGATTTATAATATGTGGTTATTACGAAGTACAAGTTTTATCATTTATATTTCTTTTTAGAATTAATTAATTTTCATTGTTTATATTCAATTTATTTATCTCATGACATTGTAATGTATCACAATATTATATTTTAATGCTAGTGAAGGGTAATATAATATGACACATGTATGATTATATGTGATAGCAAAAAATAATTAAAAATATAATTCTTGAGATCTTATTTAGTAAATTTATATCTATTTTCATTCTTAAGGCTTTTACAGAATATATATACAATGCATGTTAAATTGTTCTTAGAACATTGATTTTGCAATGATTTTAACAATAACTACCATATATTCAAAGAATGGTGTGAAGTAGAATATATGACAAAGTTACAACAACATTTTTAGACACTCATTATATAAATTAAATAAAGTTTTTCCAAATAGCATATATGTACAGCATTGTAAACTAAATTATCCATTAATTATATGTGTGATGTTTGTTAAAACTTAGATTAATTACAAAGTGTCAAGTTTGAATATACAGGAGGCTATGAGAATCATCTCATATTCAAACTTTTAAATAATTGTTTCTAGATTTTTTATCATTAGTTAAACATGTTTTAAATGTAAGTAAGTTTCTTCATCATTCTATATGTTTATTTCTTTATGTCATTTACTATGATAATCAATCTATATTTTAATGCTAGTGAAGGGTAAACATTGAAATAATTGTTTCAAGTTTTTTATCATTAGTTAAACATGTTTTAAATGTCAACTAAGTTGCTTCATCATTCTATATGTTTATTTCTTTATGCCCTTTACTATGATAATCATTCTATATTTTAATGCTAGTGAAGGGTAAGATAATATGACACATGAATGATTATATGTGATAGCAAAAAAAAAACGTAAAATTATAATTCTTGAGATCTTATTTAGTAAATTTAGATCTATTTTTATTCTTAAGGTTTTACAAAAGTATATATACAATGCATGCTAAATTGTTCTTGGAACATTTACTTTGCAACATATTTAACAACAACTACCATATATTCAAAGAATGTTGTGAAGTGGAATAGGTGATGAAGTTACAACAACATTTTTAGACACTCATTATTAAAAATAAATAATGTTTAACCAAATCATTTATCTTTATAGCAATCTACACTAAATTATCCATTAATTACATGTGTGATGTTTGTTAAAACTTAGATTAATTAAGAAGTGTCAAGTTTGAATATATATGAGGCTATGAGAATCATGTCACATTCTAACTTTAAATTAATTGTTTCTACATTTTTATCATTGGTTAAACATGTTTTAGATGTCAAGTAAGTTGATTCATCATTCTATATTTTTCTTTCTTTATGTTTTTTACTAAAAGTTTCTTGTAGTCTAGTGCTTACACATGAATCTAGTCTTTGATTTGAATATTTATTACTTATAAAGGACAAATGTGAAATTGATTTTATTTATAGAAATCTCTAAGTTCTTATTTATTTTTTCAAAGATTTCAAAATCTCAATGATTAAGAAAACGTGAGGCAATCTAATTTGCACATAGACAAATAAAAGAATTTCTCCTTTTAAATCAAAATCTAAATTTCATCACTTCTATAAACCATATGTTATTATGAAATATCATATTTCAATCATATTTATATGGAAATGAAAAACAAATAATTTTTTAGTACAAAGTTAAGTCTAAATTCCAAATAAATTTTGGATATGTTTAATTCATATTATTTAACACAAGAAAGGAAACAAAAAATTCTTCGAAATTGTGATTTTTCTTTTAGGTTTTCCTAATAATATTTTTCTTTAAAATATAATGAATAAATATATTTTCAAACCAACGTCTACTTTTATAAATTCATTTTGATTAAGTACTTAAATCACTTTAAATTCTTAATATATACTATATGAGGAGATAAGAGATATTAAACTTATAAAGTTTTCATGTAAAAATTAATATAAAACAAATTTCATATTTGAAAATTTAGGTGATATATATTTCACTCACCATTTACCATTTAAAAAATTAAATTAAATTAAATATATTTAATTTCATAAGACAATTAAGTTATCATTATATTAATTGTGTTTGGTTAATTCTTTTTACATAAAAGAAAAATCTTATTATTTTAATTAAAAAAAAAATATTGCATAACGACTTTAAACTTTTAATTCATAAAATGATAAAATTACTCGCAACGGTCTTCCACTACGCATATATAAATATTTGTAAAATAACGAATTTTATTGTTTCATACCAACTCAAGTTAACCAATTTAGACTAAGTCAAGTCCTCATATAGGTAGATGCATGTGCCTCTAATCCATCCTCTATTTCTAAGGATGATATTCTTATCCTCTATACCCCTCATGATAACTCTTACATGTCTATCTATTCCTCCCTCTACCTTCTTTATGATCCTGCTTGCTTGATGAATACACCATGTCCACTTCAATTGATATTTAAGGAAGTCCCTTGCTAAGATGTCGGTCGTTTCATTTTCCCTGTAGTCCTTCAACCCTTTGATAATGATATTCATAGCCTTTCCGTGATTGTCCTGTTCTTCTTTTATTTTAATTTTGATTTGCTTCTCAATGATTCATTTTTTATTGTTTGATGACCCACTTACAACTTGTGACCATGATTTAGCCTCTTCTATTCGATCATTTAGTTGATTTTCTTTAATTTCCAATTCGGCCAATGCTAACTAAATCTCCTTTATTTGTGTTGTTTCCTCTTCTTTTACTAATTCTAACTTCTCAAGGTTGGTTACCCTTATCTGCTCTAATTCTTGTTTCAAGGCAAGCACTTCTTGTTGCCCTTTTTCAATTTTACCCTGCATGTTTGCAATTTGTTCCTTAAGAGATTTATTTTCCCTCTTTATTTTTCCCTTTAACTTCACAATTTCATTTACTTTGTTGCCTTCATACCACTTATTCGCTTCTAAAATTTCAAGTCTCCTTTTCATGCTCATGAGCTCTTCCACATATAGTCCTGATGACCACATTATTGGTGTTGATGTGGGAGTCTATAGGCCTTTGTTGACATGTTTATTTTCTTTTTTTATCTTCTTTATTTGCTACAAAACCATCTGTTTTTTTCAGACTTGATTTGAGCCCCTTAATAGCTTCTCTTTTCCCTACACTAGTTTGAGAGGCCTTGTTGGATATGTTGTATACTTTCAGCAGGATCATTACACATTTTTCTTAGGGTTTTTCCTTAGTTTTCGGATCTTCCTACACCTTAAATCCCCTTATATTGTTTTGCGTTTACAAAATCCAATCTCTCATCTATGTTGTAGGTTATCTTCTGAAGAGAATTTGTCATAGAAGGACACCATGATCCTATTGAATCCTCCACTGTTATGGCAGGGTGAGGAAATGGAGGTTCATTAATGAGTTGAAGGTTGTGTTTCTAATAAGATGTCCCACCTACTTGATTCACAAGGTTTAACAATGGCAATGAACCCTTCATTTGAGATCGCAAACCACCGTTGTACCCTACCCCCAAGAGTAATCGAATAGTTTGCAACTTTGTTTCCTGTTGTGTTAAGGAGTGGTATTTGTGTCTCCTCTATGTTGAAATCCTCTCTCAACAACGGAAACCTTTCCTTTGAGTCCTCCTCTAGATTAACCATCATATCTATTTTATTGTGTTTTGTTTTGGTTTTATATTGGTCACAATTAATGTTTTCTAGTTTAAATGAAATAAACACAACCCAGATCTGTTGGCTGGTAGGAGCGTGACCCAGGTTCGGAGTTAAATAGCCAAACAAATCCCTGTACTACTAGCCCTTTCGGCAACAGTCCGCGGAGCACGGACTGAGGTATCACCTGAAGTAGTATGGGGGGTGTTGGAACCAGGTTTCCGCACCCTTGAGATGTCTGAAGGTTTGATTCAGTCCAACTACTCATCCCTGCAGCAGGTTGCTTCGCGCACTTCCCTGGCTTTCGCACCCTGATATACTTGCCTTCGTGCAGCCCTAACCAGGGGCTGTGGGGCTTCCGCGCTGTTGGAGCAGCGCTCTACACTATTTCCCTAAGTTTCACCTGAGATCTTACCTATCTTCCTACAGTAGTTAGTTATCTTCACGTAAATGGATGTCTTACGTTATATTTCGTTATACAACATATTCATATGATTTCGCGCAACAAATAAACAATACACTTTCAATTTATACCCAATAATACATTAAATAGGAAAATATACACAGAAATATGATAGAACTTCTCTTTATTAATGTTTCCAACGGTTACAGACTCGACCTGCCCTGTGCACTCCGCTGCAGGGGTCTGCGCACTAAGCTGTGGAATACTAGGCCTTTGCGCACTCAACTACAGAGCCTTCTCCTACTCTACGACCCAAAAACACACTTTACACTTCAACTCAATCTATTAGACTCATCATGCTTCTATTCTTTCTATTAGCTATATGTTATCTTCTACACTTAGAGCCTCGCTCTATTTATACAATCCCATGGTCTGTGAAACATGGGTTGGTCTATCAAGCCGACATTACGTTACAAAAACAAGGGGGAACAACCTTGTGACTCTATTATAACTTCACGCTCCGCACCCAAAATTCGCAGAGCTTTTACAAAGGACTTAGTCAAAACTTGGGCTTTAAGCCCCAAAACATGCCTTGGGGGGATTCCATGCCCAACAGGCCCCCATCACAAACATCGTGACTTGCCCGCGAGTCACTTTTTTGGCACGGAGATCTTCACACAAAGCCCCTCCAACTCTGTCCAAACCGCTGCAAGGTCGGCAGCGCATTGAGCGATTGCCTGCTAAATTTCCTGTACGCGTTGTTCTAAGACTGTGGTGTCGGAACTGCTTCCCTGCATTTTTGCGAGCTTGCCTTCAATTGTTGCTGTGATGGTGAAGGCCTCGTCAATCCAAGGCTGAACGTGCACTTTCAAGTCTACTTCTTTGTGCTGTGCTGCGTTCACCTATTCTTTCATCGCTTTGGCCTATTGCATCCGCACGAGCCTCTGGGTGAGGGCCACCATCTACACGATTCCTTTGACATTTTCATACTGCTGTGTTTATGCCTCGAAAATCGCTGCAACAACATTGGGGAAACCACCCGGTCCGGACCTTAGTACAGCTCCTTTTCCGTTTGGGATAGTGGCTCCGACTGGGGATAATGGGACTAGTTTCCCAGCAATAGATAAAATGGGATGAGTGAATGCTTTATAAATAACACTAGTGATAGGTGGAAGGCTGAAACTATTGACAGAAATATAAGTAAATGAAACTATCCCGGGAGTCTATTCAACTCTAAAGCGTAGCTTTTGATGCTCTATATCTAAAAGATAAACATATAGATGACTGTATCATTAAGACATAGATATTGAATTATTTAATATTGTTGTGCTTAAATAGTTAAGCGCAACGGTTAAAGCGATATTACTACACTTTACACATTTATATCATTAACATATACATTATTAAAAGTAAAGGCATATCATATAAACACCCAATAGTGGAATGAATAAGATTTGTTGTTATAGCGCATGCATACAATCAACGATAGCAAGAATAATTACATAACAATTCACATACACAGAATGACTTCAGACAAAGATAGAAGTACCATTTGAGTTGTATGCCAATCCCAGATATCAATCGTTATGTGTGGTTCTTCCCTTAACGCATAAACATTCCTCAATCAATGACAATAGTGCACAATTGAATCAAGAAATTTCTCCATTAAAGTAAAAACGACTGGTCGAGTTTCATAAAAGAATAAAGGCTGAAGCACAAAAGTGCAAACTTCAGTCTGTTAATTCTATTACAAAATTTTACGACCCTTTCTAAAAACATGAAAGGGTCTATAAATACTATGCTAATCTAAATATCTATAAAACAGAAATGCTAACTAAGTTGATATCAATAAATTTTTGTTGTTATTTCTGCTGGCGATCTGAGGGTTGGAGGATGATTCATTGTCGGCTGCTTTCTTTGAACCTGAGCTATTGATGGCAGCAGGCTCAATTTCAGGAGGTTTGCTTGAGCCGAACTGAGCTGGGCAGCGTAGTGGCTCTTGGATGTCGGGGATCATACATTGAACGACATCGGTTAAGCATTTGAGGGCGGCTCTTTGTTCATGAGGCTTGACTGGGAAGTGCCAATATGTTTCCATGTTTAAACTGTTAACTCCGGCGATTAATCTTCCTCTGCTTTCTAACTCTGGATAACACGTTTGCTCCAATGCATTCGCTGTAGTAACCTTTCCAGGTGTACACTGGGAAATCATGTTTGCTATGTAGAGTGTATCGTTAACTAGATCAACCAAATTGTTAGAAGTCAATCTACACCTTGAAGCTGCTCTCTCTGCCTTTAACACCTGTGTGTGCCATTCCGTGAACACTATATCCTTATGAACTTCAAGTATTCTTGGCAAATTGGAGGCTTTTCCCAATTTCGAATCTTGCCATTCAAGGTATGTTGTAATAGCTTCATCGGCTTGATTCAAGTCATCCCTTGCCTTTTCTACCTGCTCATTTACGGCTGTAGTTAATTCGCAGAGTGGCTCCGCTTGAGAGATTTGTTGAGACAAGAGTTTAACTTGCGCTATCAGCACATTGTTGATCAACATCGCCTCTTTCCTGAATTCCATTATCTGCGAATCTCCTTTGATATTCTCTAGCTGCGCTGTGATTTGAGCGATATGCTCATCCTTGGTTTTTAACAATTGCTCATTCGCCACTTTTAATTGCTCCAAAGCCTCCGTTAATTCATTTTGTTTCTGGATCGTTGCCTGATTAATCCTATGTTTCTCTTCCTCCCATTGCTGAGCCAATTGGCTATTCATTTGCTGTTGTTCCGCTAACTTTTTGTCTGCATGTGCTATCCTCTGTTGTTGTGCTGTTAACTACTCCTCGGCTTGTGTTATCCTCTGTTTTATCTCAGCTAATTCTGTTTGTAACGTGGAGATTTCCTGGTCTTTAGTCTTTAATAAAAGACTTACCTCTGATGCTTTGTCAATGGTTGCAGCTGAATAAGCTCCAGCGTACTGTGACAATTTAGTC
>APFE030234550.1:97438-122737 GCA_000404065.3 Pinus taeda | reverse complement strand
CTAACATAAGTAAAATATTCTTCACCAAACCAACTAGCCACTGCTGGCAAGTCAAAAGAGGCTAGGTAGGAGATCCTTGGAATAGGCTTATCAAAAATTGAATAATAAACAGGAACCATGAAACCATTACAAATCTGGTACATGTGGTTTTTATAGGATGACTTCCACACCTTGCGATGGTAAATATGAATGGGCGAGGGGTCCTGTGCGGTCCACCTCCAACCAAGAATAGGGAATTCAGGATTAAAACACAAGGTATCTAGGATATATGCACTATAGTAGAACGGGGGAATTTTCCTCTCAGTGACTCTAGTTTTGTTCCTAAAGTCACTAATAGCTACTGCTAGCTTATCCGAAAGGATAGTATCCCAATCCATGATCGTGCTGTTCACTGCCGCCTCCATGAGAGGAACCATTTCAATGGTAAAAATGGCAGAGTTGTGTAAACCCCACAATCTACACATCATTATACCAGTGTAGCAATAAGGAGAACATAAAGAGTCGACTGAGTACTTACCGGAGGATTCATGCTTGTGTTTATTTGGATTTTGCCTCCAGTCCTTGATAGGTTCGGACTCAATCTCGTTCTCGCTTGCGAATTTCTCCAAAAAGGTGCTATTATATATCTTCTCCGGCTTAGGCAAACGATACATTTGCCTCAGATCTTCTGGCTTAAATGACCCAAAAATCCTTCCATCCTTCATGATGAAAGTTCTGTCTGTGATGGGGATTTCTTCAATTGCCCATTTCACAACATCAGTATATGGGAGAATTTGCTCCCTTGCCGCTATCCTATGGAGGAAGGAATCGGCCAAATCCTTGAGAGTGCACTCGGACTTCTTCAATGAATCCGCAGTAGCTTCTTCTACCGTCTGCGTTGGTTTCTCGGCCTCTATCAAGTCATAAGTTCCTTGCCAAGTTACTCTGGCGAGGCCTGCGCATGTGGTGTCGGATATTAGGCCCTTTTTGTTGTTTACTACGGCTTGTCCCGCAGCTGGTGGATTGGAAACACCTGCAACTTTCTTCGACTTTTTACCCATCATGCCCGAATTCCTGTGTAAGACTGTATTCTGCACAGAGAGGCAACTTTGGCGTAATACAGAGATATCAATAAAACTCACAGTTGATAGCAAATGAATAGATGAACGTTGATATACTTTGCTTTTGTAAAACCGGCGCGGAGACAATTTATAGGAAGATCTTAGGACATGGATCCATTAAGTGACCGTATAGAGCCTGCCACCTTATAAATGCCCATTATATCAATATTTGGTCGAAAGATCTCTTAAAGCATGCAATGGGCGTATTGGCGGCCGAGCGGGAGTGATTATGCCTTAAATATCATTAAATCGGGATTTCCAATCACTTTAACGGCTTTCTATTGAAAACCGTGCCTTATCGCATCGCATCGGGGGGTATACATGACTGGCTTTAACAATGCTTTGAGTATCGCCGATCGCCGATTGTGATATCGCATCGGCGAGAGGCATATGCGCAATAAGAATGAAACAAGGGGACCCGCCGATCGCCGATTGCGATATTGCATCGGCGAGAGGCATATGCGCAATGATTTTAAAACAAGGGGATGTGCCGATTGTGGTATCGCATCGGCGAGAGGCATATGCGCAATAAGAATGAAACAAGGGGACCCGCCGATCGCCGATTGCGATATCGCATCGGCGAGAGGCATATGCGCAATGATTTTAAAACAAGGGGATGTGCCGATTGCCGATTGCCGATAGCTTTATCGCATCGGGGCTTTGATATGGGGCGCTTTAGTGGTGCATTTGGGTATCGCCGATCGCCGAACACTATGTCGCATCGGCGGAAAGTCTTTTGGCCATTTGTTGCATCCTTCATGTTATTGCGATATGCGATCTTGTGATCGCTTTATCGCAATAACCGAATATTTGCTTTATTTCCATTTTTTAAATAGATATTGCTTTAAAGGGTTTATTCATAAAGTGCTCCTTTGATTTATCGGACTTTTATAAAGTAAAAGTTTTGATATCAATTTTATTTTTAAAGGGACCCATTTCACATTTTAATGTTTTTATGAATAAAAATAACATGAAATGGGGGGTTGTTTGCAAAGCACAACATGCTGCTGGAGCTCATGTGCCTCAATCTGTAAGCGCTGGATGTTGGGGTCCTCCTGCAGATTCGTAATGACCTCAAATGACTCCTCCAACATTCTGGTGCAGTCCCTTACTGCACTACCAATCTCTTCCAGCCCTGATGTAATAGTGTTGGTGTGTTTTTCTCTTACTTCCAGAGGGGAGGA
This sequence comes from Pinus taeda, assembly GCA_000404065.3. Classification (NCBI taxonomy): domain Eukaryota; kingdom Viridiplantae; phylum Streptophyta; class Pinopsida; order Pinales; family Pinaceae; genus Pinus; species Pinus taeda. The sequence continues at coordinate 120,453 of APFE030234550.1, read as the reverse complement.
CGGCTGCGCCTTCAACCACAGCTTTGTGATCTGAAGGTTCAGCTCCAACTGAACCTTAGTCATTTCTTCTCGCGCCTCGCGCACCCTGCAGCTAACCTGTGGATGCGCGCCTCTGCTGGTGTGTCTTCTAGGATATTTACCTCAGGGATGCTTTGACAGGCTTCTTCCAGTACTTGTACTAGCTGTCGATTCTGCAACATCACTTTGTCGTGCTGCAAGCACATCTGCTCCATGTTGATATTTTGCTCGCTTGGTACTTGTAGCGTGCGGCTTTCCCTAGCCCATGGTTCTGTAGTAATCCCATCTTGCAGAATGTATAACATCTCCCGCAGGAGTGCAGCCATGTTGATCCCGATACCTTTCAGTGCGTTAATCGTAGGCCTTTCGGCCTCATTTGTTGTCACTAGTGCCCCTTCCAGCAGCACTATTGTATTTGTCGTCCGAGTGCACAGCATCTACTCTGCTGCATTTGTCCCTACTGTGAGGCTAGTCGAAAGGATACCAGCTTGAGGAGTGCGCACCTACAACTCCTACAGCTACGCTCTGAGGGCCGCCAACTCAATCTGGTTCTCTTGCGTAAAATTTTAGAGGGCCTCGGAGGTGACATCGTAAACCGACTTGCCGATGTCGTGCAGATCACCTTCAGTAAGGGTGATCGGGTCAATAGACAACTTTGATGCCTTGACCTTCTTGCACGGCCCTATCCACTTGCTCAAGCACTGGCACTTCAGCTGTGTTGACATGGTTTGTGTGTCTACAACTCCCTCCTCTTCCTCTGCTTCTTGCCCATGCGAAGGCGACTTTCATCCCTTGTGCGCCTTCCCGGCGACCTCCTGCGATGCTGCTGCTGCGACCTTCTTTTGTTATGCTATTGTCTGTGCAGCATCCCGCACCTCCTGCGCTTCTACTATTGCTGCCTCCTTCCTTCTCTTCCCTACAAAATGTGCCATGCATAGTTTGGCCTCCTATTTCTTCTTTTATGCCGCAAACTTCTCCATTGTTGCGATGTCAGGGGCACGCCACTCTGGCGGCCATGTCTCTAGTACATCAAAGATTACATCATCTATGGCTACAAAGGCTAGCTCGCTCCATTTCTTCGTCGGGTCCTTGAGTGCTCTGATGTATATGTTGTGGAGGTCCGCTTTAAACTCTGCAAAACTTTGCAGGCTATTGTAGACAGTGGGTGATAACCGCGCCTTGCAATTAATCCCCGTTATGAGGTTCATTTCCATGAACACCCAGAATATCTTACTGTCGCGGATCCAATTTGCATCCTTTGTGGCCCATCGTGAAGCGTACTTCGCGGCCTCCAGTAGATCCCTGTCAATTGTGGGGAATTGACTATCCTCCGGCAATTCCCCTGCCACGAGCACTATGGACAGCAGAAGCCATGCATAGTGGAACGTTTTGCCTTGCTCCTGAGCCTCGCGACAATTTTCCAGGAACTCCTTGCTAAGGAACTCGAACTAGCTAAACTGGACCCCCTCCGCGCACTGCTCAGAAAGTGCTACCACCGACGCGGGTACCTCATCCGCGCAACACTTGCACATAACCTTGCTTGCTAGTATGTGTGTCACCACTTTTACTACTTTATTGTTGATGTTGGATATGGCGTAGCTACTTTTCTTCTTCTCCAGTTTATATTTCTTCTCATGGCCTCTGCGATGGCCAAGTCACTGCTTTTCCCCTCCGAGATATCCGCGAGGTCCTCTCCTTTGCATGGAAGCCAGGTAATGCAGTGAATCAAGTGGTCTGTGATGGGGATGGGCTCCTCCAGCCACAAACACCCACCATGCACCAGGTAGAGCAGCTTCGTGATGACAAAAATTGTTATTGGGGCGCAGTGGAAATGTGGCACCCAGAGCAAGTTTAGTAGCCCTGCCTTTTCGAGTCTGCGCAACCACTTTCGCGGCTCTAATTCGGTAACCCCTGCCGCGGTGTTCTACTTAGGCTTCATGAGCTGCGCGGTCCCTACGTGAGGGAACTTCTAATGGTCAAAGAGATCCCAATCTTCAAATTTCAAGCTAGGCACCTGTCCCAAGTGTGTGCCCTCAAAAATGATGTCGTCTGGGAGGAGGGGGTTTGGAGAGAGCTCTTTCTCTCATTAAGATCCTTGGGAACTTTAGCCTTCCCCTTCCACGGGGGGATATAGGCGAGCAACTTTTTTGGAGGGTGCACAGGCTCAATTTCTTCCTCCATGCCTTTGTCCTCGTCTTCTTCGATGATAAGGTCCTCCAGGTCTTCTTCCTCCTCATCGGTTTCTATGTTAACAACTTTTCCTTTCTCCTCCATTGTTAGCCTGGTGTGCAGCGGGTTTCATGGGGACACACGTATGGGAACCATTGAATGTTTGTCTTTCTTCAGCCTCAGTGTGCGTGGTGATTTAGGGATTTCTGCCACAATCCCGGCACCTTCAAGGGCGTCCCCCACAGTTAGGGCCTACGTGGCCTCTTCGATGGTCATCTTTGTAATTTCCATAACTTCCTTAGATGCTGTCATCGTGTCCAACCAGAAATCTATCACTCGCGTACTCAGGGGCTCAATCAACGTTCTGCACAGGTCAAACAGGGCTCTGCTCAAGATATGTGGGGTATACAACAACTCAATTCGCAAATGACCAAGTGTTGTTTGTTGGGAAGCCCTTTGTAATTTATAGCACCTTTTGAATTTGAATTCGACTATTCCCCCCAAATCCAGTTAATTAATGCTCTCTTGGCAACAAATTTTCCCAAATCTTGCCCATAAATCGCGTCTTAAATGCTTGCCGCCTGCTCCATTTGGTCTCAATTTGAGCATCACATCATGAATAGTGACTTCAACGGTCACTTTCTGGCTAACTTGCGCGACAGCACAGCCCCCCCTTGTGCGGTCACGGATCTTGTGACTCTTTACTTCTGCCCATAGCTCGAACATCGCGCAGCTCCCGAGCATAGTAGTTTATAGTCCCGCACCTCCTTTCAACTGCCAGGAGTGCTAAGACTGTACTTCCCACGCCTAGTCAAGTGGTCGTGCCACCTGTATAGGGTTTCATCCGGTCATCCATTACTTTTCCTGAAAAACACCCTTCTTTTATTGTTACTGGTGGCGTCGCGCACTTTATCATCTGCAGTATGCCACCATGGTTGATTCGTGTAGTAATATGCGGTCTAAGCCAAGGCATCAAGCTGATCAATTTGCGGCGATAGTCCTCAAACTTGTTAGCGTGATTGTGCGCACCTTGTTTTATCACCCTGGTCTTCTTATTGAGAAAATCTTTCTTTATCTTGTCCTCCAGCTTCTTCACTTCCGCTTCCACCAGAGCGCTTTTCTCCCTTAATCAGACCCTTTCTTTCCCAAGTTCTTGGAGCCTAAAATTACCCTATTGGATTTCTTCCTCAGGTCCCAAGCGTTCTACTTCATTCGGTTATGTGATCCCTTCTTCCAAGGCTCCGCGAATCGTCGTATCAACCAATGCTTCCATGCGCGAACTAGGCATTTCATGCTCTATGGGGATTACAACATTTTCTTCATACTCCAGCCTCGTAGGTGCCTGCGCTGTTAGTTTCTTGCACGTGGTCCTACAAGCCCATAGAACCGCTGGTACGCATAGGTCCCAGTGAGTCGGCTACTCATTGTGGACCTTGTTCAGTGTTTCACATACTTTGTTAAAGGCTTTTGTGTGGATAATCTTCTGTGCACTTGGTCTTTCCATACTCCGTGGTCCCAACTAGAGGGGTCGTTTGCACCATGGCCTCGCTTGCACTTGCTTACTGACTGTGTCTCCTAACGCGAAGACTGAGTGCATCCACGTAGGTTTTGTACCATATGCCTGCATCCATCTTGACAGGTGGGCGTGAAAACCATCTCGTCTAGAAATCTTGTCTGTTAATCGCATCTGAGGCTTCCCAAACCGTATGTGCATCAACTTCCTGCATTCGTGCCAATCCTTGAAGCTCCTTTGGTGCATACCCCACCACCTTGCGGGGGTAGCACACAGTACCCATTTCAAAGCTTCGAAATGTTGATGTTCTGACACTTCTCTTACAAACCTGTTCAGGAAGTCATCCACCTCACTTAACCCATCATACATAGGCAGATCCCTTACCTCCGTCGATACGCAACACAACAATCTCATCATCATGTTACAGTTTAGTGTGGTTACCTTGTGTAACCAGTTCTGCCATCGTTCTATCTCTTTGTCATAATCCGATGTGTAGGAGCTTTCACGCTCGCATGATATTCACCCATTCGCGGTTGGATTCACCTAGTCTTGTTCTCGCGTGGCTATCTTGTAGATGCAATCAAAATCATTGTCATTGTTGTAGTCACGCATTATCTCTATGTAGCGCGATCCTTCTGTAGGGTCCAAAGGTACAACTACACGCAGAGACTTCTTCTCAAAAATCATGTTGTGCTTCTTCAAATTGATCACCCCATTCATGTAAGTGGCCCAGTCTATTCCTAATAACGCCGGGTAGGGATTGTTGTCATCAACAATCTCTATTACTTCGAAATCTGCTAGCGTGCTTGCTCCTTCGATATCCACTGTGATTCCCTGAAATCTCCCCATAGGTAGGATCTTTTGCTGGTTCGCCATTCGCAGTTGGATAGGAGACCATTGTAGCGTAGGCCTTCCCATGCACTCCCATGTTTGCTTCGGCAGGACGTTCACGTCCGATCCTAGATCCATAATCACTTGGTCCGTTTCATATTCTCCAATCCGCGCAGTCAATCTCATCTCTCTTGTCATTCACGTTGTGTGCTTTATGAGCTTCTGGACTATGCACGGTTCTCTTGGCACAGTCCCAGCGTATCTATTTATGAGTTCCTACAGCCCCTTTACAACCTTGTTTTCGCGCAACAGCTTCATGCATGTTTCCAGGAACGTTGTGAGCATTGATGGGTCCATTTCCAACTCCAGTATGTCTTTACTTCCTAAAGTGGAGGCATCAACGAAGCTCTTCTTGGCTTCCATGAAGGTTTCCTTAACGCACTCCAAATCAAACTCTGGTTCCTTCGTTGGAGCCTTGCGAACCCAAGTACTTTCTTTAGGCTACTTGCCTTTGTCATCTCCTGTTGTAATTCCACTTCAAAGCACAATATTCACATTAGGGTCTTCCTCGCGTGGCTCAGACCTCATCAATTGCAGGTTCTAAGTCGGGGGATGTTGGAGTGCTCCTTTATCGCGGCACCTCGCTATCAGGGTGGGAAAATCCTCTGTCTCATGATCAAACAATGTACAATACAAGAATGATGGCCGCATTGGATTTGTACAATCGTCGGCATAATGTCCTGGCCCTCCGCAATTGTAACATATTAGCTATCCACGACCTCTTCCTGGTCCTCCCCCACCTCGGCCTCGTTCGTGCCCTTGAAATCCAGTTCGTGGCATCCCTACATTCTGTTCAAGGGCCCCCGTTTCAGCCTGAACTCTGTAGGTAGGAGTTTGATCCATCCTTAGCTCATAACTTATATAGGTGCGCTCATCATGTCCCACAAATCTACAGAAATTACAAAACAACTGCTGTGAATTCTGCATGTACTTTTGTAATAAATGGCAGTTATCTGTAGCATGCTTTCCTCCTATCTGACAAATCATGCACCATAAGGCAGGTGCCGCGCTCGCTCCTACTTGTGCCTCCAGTATCAATGGCATTGATCCTCCTTCCGCAAGGTAATTCACGAACACCGGGTAGTGGTCCTTGTCATGTCCCTGACCCTTGCACTTTACGCACCATACCTCATCGCGCACTTCTCGGCGAGCTGTCATGTCCTGTTTCAAACTCTGCATCTCAAGGCACAAGTTTTTCAATTGCGCGTGAATCTGCTGAACTCCCAGGTTGCGATCCTATATCAGGGTCTTGTGCAATCTCATCGCGACCTCCAAGGCCTCGGCCTGAGTTGTTAGCCTCTGTTGTGACAGCGCGTTCCTTAGATGCGGTGTTAACGATGCTACAAACCATTCACGGTGTTGTCCATCTGTGAACGTCATGTTAGCTTCGCGAATTGTGCACTTCAGTCTCTGATCCAACTCCCAAGGGGTCTCGCCTGGTATCATTGTGATTTCCTTGAATCCAATGATCGAATGCGTCTCTGACTTCGGCCTGCTAAATTCTTTGTTTAGCGTAGTTTGAATATCTACGATCTCCGCATTCAGATTGTCATTTGAATGCTTAATGTACCAGCTCAGTGCGTGATCCTGGAGAGCGTTGACCAACGTCGATTTCTTTATATTGTTATCTGTGACTCCCTGTGCTTCCCATACAGTTTTTATCACGAACCAAAACTGGTCTGGATCTTCATTCCCTACTCCCTTGAACACTGGCAACTTTATCGCGCTCGCCATATTGATTCGCGGTGGTGCCGGAGGTGGTATGGGCGAAGATGGGGGTGAAGATGGTGAAACTAGAGGCGGTGTGGGTGGGGGTGGTATGCATAGAATCCTTTGCCTTATCAAATTGATCGCACTTCTCGGTGAGACCTTCGCGAGCTCTTCTTCGCCCACTCGTGAAGGTGAAATCAAGGGGCTAGTTTCTAGTTCTGTACTACCTTCGTTTCTGTAGATTCTCCACTTCGCATAGCCCCAAACATCAATTTATTCGCATAACCCATTTTTCACATAGTAGCATTTTAATCCAAGTGTTCAAAGATTTAACGTACTTACATCGTAGCCCTTTGAGGAAGCGGTGTTCTGCCTCACTGTAGCTGACTGAAGTATCTACTACAAACTCGATGATGAATCCTCCTATAATTTGATCGAACCAGTGATCAACAACATGCGCGATCTTATCCTACCCTTCTAATCTGTGCACTAATTCTAGAGTCCACACAATAGGTCTGTCGAACTTACACCTTCCTTGGCTATCTGCTAGCTTCGTGATCCACTCGTATAACTCAGTAGGGAAATATGCGAAGAAACTCTCGTGGATCTTTGTGTATAAGTACCATTCTAGCCACTCTTCCTTTGATAGTTGTAGATTCCTATTTTCCTGCACCACGAACTCGTGAATCTTTCTATCCAACCAATCTTCAATTCCTTTCTTCGTTGGATTCCAGTGATACGACATTAGACATCTCTATGTAGATCTCGGTCCCGGAAATAGAACCATTTGATGGATGGTTGGGGCCTGACCCATGTTCGAAGTTAATTAGCCAAACAAATCCCTATACTACTGTCCCTTTCAGAAACAGTCTGTAGAGCGCAGACTAAGGTCTCACTCGAAGTAGTATGGGGGGTGCTGGAACCAGGTTTCCGCACCCTTGAGATGTCTGAAGGTTTGATTCGGTCCAACTTCTCATCCCTGCGTGTAGGTTGCTTCGCACACTTCCCTGGAATTCCCACCCTGATATACTTGCCTTTGTGCAACCCTAACCGGGGGTTGTGGGGCTTTCGTGCTGCTAGAGCAGCACTCTGCACTATTTCCCTAAGTTTCACCTGAGATCTTACTTATCTTCTTACACCAATCAGTTATCTTCTCGTAAATGGATGCCTTACTTTATATTTAATTATACATCATATTCATATGAGTTCGAGCAACAAATAAACATTACACTTGCAATTTATACCCAATAATACATTAAACAGGAAAAGATACACAAAAATATGATAAAACTTCTCTTTATTGATGTTTCCAATGGTTACAGACTCGACCTGCCCTGCGCACTTAGTTGCAGGAGTCTACGCACTCAGTTGCGTACTGCTAGGCCCCTGCGCACTCAGCTGCAGATCCTTCTCCTACTCTACAACCCAAAGACACACTTTACACTTCGACTCAATCTCTTAGACTCATCATGCTTCTATTCTTTCTATTAGCTATATGCTATCTTCTACACTTAGAGCTTTGCTCTATTTATACAATCCCATGGTCCATGGACCATGGGTAGGTTTATCAAGCTAACATTACATTACAAAAACAAGGGCGGACAACCCTGTGACTTTATTATGACTTCGCGCTCTGCGCCCACAATTCGTGGAGCTTTTACAAAGGACTTGGTCAAAACTTGGGCTTTAAGCCCCAAAACATGCCTTGGGGGGATTCCATGCCCAACAAAATCATAAGAGGCATAAAATAAAGGAGAAAACCACCCTTGCAATCTTTTGGTCCCTTTGAGGTTTCTTACACAGACACCGAAACCCCTATTCTATGTTGCTCGATCACTGCACTATTCTGGATGCTCAGTCGCTGCAGGCTCCCACTGAGCTCTCCCTCTGTCATTGCACTATGCTCGGTGGCTACAAGAACTCTTCTGACACAATAAGTTGGTCTCTGTCACTGTTGGTCACTAGTCGCAAGAAAAGGTACATCGTCCCATTAAACTCTCCCCGCTGTTCTAGCTGTTGGTCTACTGAGTCGTTGTAGGCTACTCACTACTACTACCTGCTCTATTGGGTTCCCTACTGGTTTGATTGGTCATTGTAGGCTGCAGGCTGCTCCTGCCTGCTTGGTCGTTGCTCATTGTTCATAACTCTCCCCAAGACTCGTTGGTCTCCTCAGTCGCTCGCTGATCTGCTCGGTCACTCCAACTGAGTTCTTTTGACTTGGCCTGCATTTGGATTCTTCCACAATGGAAAAACTACTCACACCCTATCCAGCTTTAAAAATATACCTCTTTTCTTTCTCAGCAATGCGAACCACTAGATCACGAAGGATTTCGTGTATTTTAACAAAGGAAACCCTTCCAGCGTGATCCACTCGAACCACCTCAATCAAGAAACGATTCCTTAGGTGGTCAAGATAATTGTGGCCAATATCATGTAAATAGTTGTCTCCACTAATTTTAACCATACTTTTTGTTATTCATATGTCTATGAGCTATTCACAACTGATTACTTTGTTTTTACGATAAGTTGTTAATCTCTTGAGCGAAGGTCTGATCAGACTCTTGAAAAAATTTGTTGCATCGGTGAAGGTTCTCATTTGTTTGCCTCGGACTGTTAACCAGATGAAAAAATATGTCATAGATCTGGGCAATGAAATAGATGATATAAAAATGGAGCTCAATCAAGCGCAACAAATCCCTAAAAGAACAATTAAGGCTTGGTTGGAGACGAAAGAGACACTAAGAGTAAGTTCTGATTCTATTGGCCAACAATACGAGGCTCACCAGCAACACAAAAGCTACCTTGGCTGTTATCCCAAGTGCCTCTGCCGCTATATAATCAACAAATATCAGAAATAGTTGTCTCCACTACGTTTAATAATACTTCTCTCAAGAGAATCCAATTGTTGCTTTTTGTATTCTCTTGGCCAATATCATGTAAATAATTGTCTCCACTACATTTAACCATACTTTCTACTATCCATATGTCTATGAGCTCTTCACAATTGATTACTTTGTCTTTATGATAAGCTGCCAATCTCTTGAGCGAAGGCTTGATCAGAATCTTGAAAAAATTTGTTACACCGATGAAGGTTCTCATTTGTTTGCCTCGGACTGTTACCCAGATGAAAAAATATGTCGGAGATCCGGGCAATGAAATAGATGATATAAAAATGGAGCTCAATCAAGTGCAACAGAGCCCTAAAAGAACAGTTAAGGCTTGGTTGGAGATGACAGAGACACTAAGAGTAAGTTCTGATTCTATTGGAAAACAATACTACATTTAAATAGTATGTTTAACCATACTACGTTTAAAAAATATCATGATCAGACCTTCGCTCAAGAGAATCCAATTGTTGCTTTTTGTATCCTCATAATGTGCTGTCAATTCTTCCGTAAAAATTGCCCAAGTGATAATTTGTTTACAAGAGCAAAGCCATTGATACCATACAAACTGATTTGGTTCCAAACCTAAAGTTGCAATACGTACCTTTTGTGTGTTTTGCACATTATTGAGATCGAAAAATTGCTCCATCTGTAATATCCATCTTGTGGGATCCTTGCCATCAAACTTCCTCATATCGATTTTTGGAATATGGTGGGTCTTCGATCCAACATTAGAGTCTATGAAATCATGATTAACATTTCTTTTGTTCACATCATGAGTTTCCTTTACTACCATTTCACCATTAGTAAGTATTTCTTATAGAAAATTTGTCAAATATGTCTTCAAATCTGCCATGCCTGTCCTCAAATTTGTCTTCAAATCTATCTTCAAATCATCCATCTTAGCTTCCACGCCATTCATCTTAGCTTCCATGCCCGTTATCTTAGATTCCATGCCATTTATCTTAGCTTATGTTAGCTTTTGTGAGAGTGACGTTTGTTGCACTCAGTCTTGTAATTTTAATATATCATGTAACATTTCTTCCTCTTCTTCATGAGTCATGCTAGAGCTTTCAGGTTTCTTACTAGGTATTTGCATTTTCTTTCCTCGGGGCATCAGTTACCGATAATAATGCTCTACTATGACCTTTGAATTCCTTCAAAATAATTTTTCAAACCAAGCTTAAGCAAAAATTTTAAAAACTCTACACACCTTTTTTCACTTTGTAGGAGCTCGATATTGCCTCTGATGTATCTCTATAACTCTGAATCATCTAGTTCTGAAATTGCAACTGCAGTAGCCCTCTGTGTCCTCTTTACAATGCCACTAGTCTGATCCAAATTGGATTCTCCAAGGAAGAATTATGCCAAATCTCCCACAGTGACCTGATTATAGACTAGTTCAGTAGAGTGAACTTGTACGACGTGCCATGTGTCCCTGTTTTGACCTTTGGCTCTGAACAATATATACAAGAAACTAAAATTTGTCTTCTTTCTATACCTTCTGATGAAATTTCAATCCGATACTCAGAGAAACAGTTATGATGATTTTCCCTAGGTAACCTGTTTGGAATGTAATTTAGGAGTCTGCAAAAAGACCAACTTCCTCAGATCATATCTCCACAAATATAGCGCTAAAATATCTGTAATTCAGACCCGAGATTCAGTGCGATCTCGTCTCAAATGGGTTTTTTTTTTCGCTTCTGAAATGTCGGAAAAAAAAAAAGGTTATAGCGAAAATGCCACGATGACCTATTTGGAGCAGCAAAACCCTAGAATCCAAAGCTCTTATTCCAAATGTTATGAAACCAGCTCACAAAAAGATAAAAAAGATAGATCAACGCCTTAGAATTCAGCCTCTTCGAGGGGGCAACCTCCTTTACATTACACAAATGAATGATTCTTTGATAATTCAAATGACAAAACCTCCTTTCTATATATAGGAGTCTAAGGAGTCACAATATAACCCAGCCAAACTAACAATAATAATATAAAGGCACAAAAATAACAATAGAGGGATTTTAAGGGGCACAGTAATAACAATATGGGGACAATAGGGGCACAACAATATTAATAAGGGATACAACTACAATATTAATGGGGTAATCACTAGTATTATAGGGACCTAACAATGGTCCATTGACTTTATACGAGAATCACAAAGGGTGAGGCTTGGCAAACCAAAATAAACGAACAAGCCCCAAATCATACGGGCAGGGTAAGATTTAGATTTCTCTTCCACCCGCTAAAGATCAGCAACAAAATTAGGATTTTTCCTCTCACTTAAATTCGGCTAAGTCTATGTAGATGGGCTCTCGAAGTGAATGCATCTCAAAGTAGGAAACCATTTATAATTCATTTATCTTGTGGTTTTTTATCACCTTGTTTCCACGTAATTATGAGATAAATTCGCACTTGAATACCTGGAAAGAAACTTGATTTGACAGCCATTAGTACTTAGCTGCTGTGAACCAACTTGGATTTACGCAAGGTACAGTAGAGACCTCACAAAAAAAATCCAAAGATTTCCTAACTAACTCAAGGTTCCCATCATGAGCAAACGGTGGTTCAAACTATCCATCATCGACAATAGACTTGGAAAGTCATAGTATTATTGAATTTGTGTGTTGCTTCTTAATTCTCTTTATAGAATAAAAAGATCATTCATGAATATTGAATTTATGTCTATTTCTTGTTGCCAATTGGGAAATATTGAGCATTATGTTGTTTATTTTGAGAATAATTCGTTGGGAAGCTGTGTTAGATATGTATTTGTTTTTGCAGATTGATGGAGTCAAAACTCTAAACCCTCTTCAAGCTTATTGATCCTATTCAAAATTCTCCCATACCTATTTTTATGTCACTTCTTTCTAGGGATATCAGTGATCAATTGAGTTGCATTAGTTTGTCCGAATTGTAGAAAATTTTCAATTTTATATAGTTAACATTATTCTTTTGCGATACTTTTCAAGTGACATCCGCCCGCCACTACATCCCCGGCTACAGTTTCGAGGGTGGACGTCATCGTAACATGTACGATAGATGGGGACGATTAGACATTACAAACAATGTACCATAAACATGGATTTTGTGTACATATGCTGGTGGATCTAGTTTTCCTGAGAGTTAAATACCACTTGCTTAGAGCTCTGGTGCCATAAACTTGGGTTTAAGAGTGTTGGTAGACAATTTATTAAGGGATTGTCAATAAGAAAATTCCTAATGAGTCAAAGCCTAAATAGGTTTTAGTGGACTATCTTTGTGCAATGTGGGCATTGTGCAAATCGAATTAGTCTTCTGCAGTTTTGAGCTCTCTTTCGTGTTCAAAGGCTTTGCGTTATTTTCTTGGTGTTGTGGCCTTCACTGAAGTTGGAATTCGCGTGTCTATACCTTCAGGTAGGAGCAAAGTTTTCAAAGGGTGTTAATATAGAGTTTGGGGGAAGGAGATTGTCAAAATCTACCAACGAAAATTTGGTGAGTTTCTGATGTCTCCAGGATCGTGAAAATTCACGCTAAATTTGAAAAATGTTAGGTTATGGTTTTGCAATATTCTGAGAGAATTGTTGATAATGACTCAAATTCTTTTTTTGATGAGCATGCTCTTTGTGTTGGGTTTGTTAAGTGTGGATACTAATATTGATATACCTTTTAATTTGGATATGAAACTCACGTTTGATGAGATTTTTTTAGATCTCCCTGCGAGTAAACTCTGGTTTAATTCGTGATTTTATTTCTTAACAAAAAATTATGGATATGGTGGGTAAATATAAAAATAACATCAAGGTTTCAGTGTTAAATCAAGGTTGACATGCAATTACGTCAATTGGGGGAAAACATAAATAATCTCAATGCAATGTTGCGGGGTCAAGTTTTAAAGCTTTGAATGCAATCTTGTAGAAGTAGACCAGTAGAAGTTAACCACAACTAAGTCTGAAGTCAAGCTATCTTTCCATTTCCACAAGTCCTGTGAGCAATGTCCTGACCCCGACTCCATATCGTCTACTTTTAAATAGCGACGGGGTCGAAGTTCTATTGGAATTCAAAATGCAATCTCGTAGGGAATTTTGTCTAATAATCAATATAAAAACTCTATGTTTTCCTGTAACATTTATGACGAATGTTTTTAGGAATTTAACTCTCTAAAATTTGTGAAATTGGAAGTAAACCCTTACCAATACAAACCCAATGCACCTTCCCCATTAAAAAAAAATCCTACTTTCACTAGATATTGTAGGTATCCTGTTTTTCATAAACAATTTTTATACCCCTTTATGTTTTTCATTAACTTTGAGCTCCATTTTCTACACCTGCTAATATAAAAACCCTTTACCTCCTTTTACATGTTCAATATATTATGTCATTTTTTCCTCAATATATATCTCCCAAGATGAACGTGCATGGTATGGTATTTCTCCCTATTAAGGCCCCCGTGTACTAAAATGTGCCCTATAAGTCAATTTATCCTATTTTTTTTCATCCAAAAAGTGCAAAGATAAACATGAAATTCTATAATGATCCTTTCTAGATCACTAGCTCTTGTAGACGAAGCCACAAACTCCTTGAGGGAAAGGTCACTGAAGATGAACCAACTCCCCTTTGAAAATCAATGATGCATGCTCTCAACTTTTGCTCTTCTATTACACTAAATAATCTAGATAATCTCCACCTCAGGTCTTCTAATGAACCATCTTAACTAATATTTCCTCGGCTTCTTTAGCTAGCTTAATTGGTTGTGATTCCTTGCATTTTTCCATGGTTCCTACCATGTCCTCCTCAATTCCTTCATAAAATTTATATCACTTATCTTGTAGGCATTATAAAAAATATTCCTTTGTGAATTGTTTCCAACAAATCTAGCTTGTAAATGTCATCAAAAATATTCCTTGGAATCTTGCATGGACCAATCTTCTTATACTTGAGTTTGTTGTATGTTCCTCTATTGAATCTATAATTCCTCATACTAGTATGCCAATACCATGTATCCTTATTTTAAAATCTTCAATGTCCTTCCAAAATATGTCCTCATCTTGTAGATATTGTATGCATATTTCTTTGTGAAAAGTTCCAACAAATCTAGCTTCTAACTATTATAAAAATCTACCTTGAAATCTTACATGGACAAATTTTCTTATACTTGAGTTTGTTGTATGTTTTGCTATTAAATATGTATTTCCTCAAATATGCTAGTGAATAGCATCTAGCCTTGTTTGAAAACCTTCAATATCCTTACAAAATATGCCCTCATATTATAGTTGTCATTACTCTATTGTAACTTCCTTAAATTATTCATGAATTTCATACATACTCTTAGTAAAATGTATACATCATTTCTCATTTTAATATATATTTCTAGCAACTTACCCAATTCCACGATGCCCTTTGGAGACCTTCATAAACTACCTAAAATGGACTTCTACCAGTGGACCTATTCATTGAATTGTTGTAAGCAAGTTTAGCTTAGGCTAAGGCCAAATTATACTAACCTAGTTTGTCTCTAATCAAACTTCTCAACAAATTTCTAAGACTATGATTAACCACATCTAGTACCAATGACCTAGTTTCTCTCAAATCAAACTTCTCAATAGATTACGACTCTAGTTAACCACCTCATGTTTAATATATCTATGCATGATACACTAAGTTATATTGCACATGAAACCCATCCTCTTCCAAAGAGTTCCCCAAAAATGTTTGAGGAATATCTCTTTTCTATTTGAAGTGATAGTCTTTGGTTGTCTATGTAACCTCACAACCTCTTTAGAAAACAATAGGGCGACATGAGTAGTGTCATTAGACATCTTGCGTAGCGTGAAGCTTAACATTTTAGAAAATCTATCCACTATAGCCAACATCAAAGCATCACCTCTCAATCTCTTGGGAACCCCAACAATAAAATTGGCACTTGTGTCTTCCAATGGATTCTTGGGTACTAGTAAAGTAATATATAAATCACTTGTTTTAACTCCTTTTGGACAATTAACAAATTCTTGTCGTATTGAACAAACTCCTAAGTGACTTCTTTGTTGATGTTGAACCAAAAATATCTTTCATCCACTAAAATTTCAAGTTATCTTATCCACTCCAAAATGTCAACCTAAACCTCTTCTATATAGTGCCCTTTTAATTCTCCAACAAAAATCCCTCTTAAATGTGGAAATCTATCTAATATGGTGTACTATACATGATTATTTACAAATTCCCATGCCTCTCTAAAATCTATATCTTCTACCTACAAATCCTTCATGTTATCCAAACCAGCGAAACAAGTGACTTGATAACATCTCCACTTGTTTAGAATGCTTGTAATTCAGTTTGTATTAATTGTTTATGTACCGAGTAAACATAAATTCTCTTTGGCAACCAATAATATCTACATCTCTTTATATAAATCCTTATTATAAACCAAATACTTCATCCCCGCATCATTCAAATTCTCGTTAAAGAGAGATTCATTGGTGCGTGATATCCAAGGAAAGAAATTGATTCATTCGTACTCAACAGCTGTGAATCACCTTGAATGTAGGTAGGGGTCCTACTTGCAACTAAATTATTTTTTCTGCAAAATGTTGCTCGTTCTCAAGATTTCAGTTTCCAGTGGGCACTCCAATTAAATGCTCCGTGGTCAGATATTCACATGGTGACCAGCACTCCAATTAAATGCTCATCTACGTTCAAAGTGGATTCTCGGCAGATTCTGTAATCTCTTCTGTACGTAACTGTTGTAGAGGGGGTCCACTTGCTTACAACATACTTTATTTTCTTGGTTCTAGTTGAAGTCGTACTTAATCTGTAATCTCTTTTGTACGCAACTGCTGTTGTAAAGAACCCTGAGTGTAGAGGGGTCCACTTGCTTACAATAGAGTTTTAGTTGAGGTCGTACTTAATCATCATTTTTTTTGAGTTTTAGTTGAGGTCGTACTTAATCATCATTTTTTTTTTTTAATTGATTTTTATGGAAGTGTTTACAGAGGTGGAAGAATTGCTTTGAGGGTCAAAAGTGGCCGGAATCCAGACAAAAAAATTTCAAAAAGTCTTGCACCAACAGTGTTTGAATCATGTTTTTGATGGTGGAAATGGATTCAACACCATTAGAAACCTCCCATGCAAAAAGAAATTGATAGTAGAATAATCCCCATAAGAAAATGTTACTAGTTCAAATCTCATTGGTAAAAACACAACCATGTTAAGGGTTGATGTGGCTCATGGCACTTGTGATCTGCGTTGAATTTGAAGACTTAGAAGCTCATGAATCTTGGTTACTCAAGTTATAGGATATGCTTACGAGTGATCTTAAGACTCACGATACCTAACAAACAAAAATATAAAATATTAATATAAAAATGTGATTAAATATTTTTGAAAAGAAAATAAGCAATGAGATATAGAAAGTAGAATTAAATTACATCTAATAGGAAAGAATGGAAAATGTTAAACATGAGAGAGGTTTTAGAAGGTTATGTTGCATAATTTTGAAAAATTCTTCACAAGTTATCAATCAAGAATAAAGGTAATAAAATATTCAAAGTTGTGCACAATATGCACCCCACCCAAAGAATACCACCATTTATTTGTAAAATTTTAGAAGTAATAATCAAATGTTTAAATGAAAAACAATATAATAGAAATAGCTTTAAGGGTTCCACTAATTATGGCATCTCTTGACTTATGCTGGGGCATCTCATATCTTCGGTTTTGACTTCAAGTACTAAGCAACTATGTTGCATTACACTTCTTTTATGGTTCTTTTAGGTAGGGTTTGTATATAACTACTACAATGTGCAAAACTATATAGCCGATTTATAATATATGGTTATTACAAAGTACAAGTGTTACAATTTATATTTCTTTTTAGAATTAATTAATTTTTATTGTTTATATTCAATTTATTTATCTCATGACATTTTGTAATGTATCACAATATGATATTTTAATGCTAGTGAAGGGTAGTATAATATGACACATGTATGACTATATGTGATAGTAAAAAATAATTAAAAATATAATTCTTGAGACTTTATTTAGTAAATTTATATCTATTTACAGAATATATGTACAATGCATGTTAAATTGTTCTTAGAACATTGATTTTGCAACGATTTTAATAATAACTACCATATATTCAAAGAATGGTGTGAAGTAGAATACATGACAAAGTTACAACAACATTTTTAGACACTCATTATATAAATTAAATAAAGTTTTTTCAAATAGCATATCTGTATAGCATTGTAAGCTAAATTATCCATTAATTTTATGTGTGATGTTTGTTAAAACTTAGATTAATTACAAAGTGTCAAGTTTGAATATAAAGGAGGCTATGAGAATCATCTCATATTCAAACTTTTAAATAATTGTTTCTAGATTCTTTTTATCATTAGTTAAACATGTTTTAAATGTAAGTAAGTTGCTTCATCATTCTATATGTTTATTTCTTTATGTCATTTACTATGATAATCAATCTATATTTTAATGCTAGTGAAGGGTAAACATTGAAATAATTGTTTCAAGTTTTTTTATCATTAGTTAAACATGTTTTAAATGTCAACTAAGTTGCATCATCATTCTATATGTTTCTTTTTTTATGCCCTTTACTATGATAATCATTCTATATTTTAATGCTAGTGAAGGGTAAGATAATATGACACATGAATGATTATATGTGATAATGATTGTATGTGATAGCAAAAAAAAAAGTAAAATTATAATTCTTGAGATCTTATTTAGTAAATTTAGATCTATTTTCATTCTTAAGGTTTTACAAAAGTATATATACAATGCATGCTAAATTGTTCTTGGAACATTTACTTTGCAACATATTGAAAAACAATTACCATATATTCAAAGAATGTTGTGAAGTGGAATAGATGATGAAGTTACAACAACATTTTCAGACACTCATTATTAAAAATAAATAATGTTTAACCAAATCATTTATCTTTATAGCAATGTAGACTAAATTATCCATTAATTATATGTGTAATGTTTGTTAAAACTTAGATTAATTAAGAAGTGTCAAGTTTGAATATATATGAGGCTATGAGAATCATGTCACATTCTAACTTTAAATTAATTGTTTCTAAATTTTTATCATTGGTTAAACATGTTTTAGATGTCAAGTAAGTTGATTCATCATTCTATATTTTTCTTTCTTTATGTTTTTTACTAAAAGTTTCTTGTAGTCTAGTGCTTACACATGAATCTAGTCTTTGATTTGAATATTTATTACTTATAAAGGACAAATGTAAAATTGATTTTATTTATAGATATCTCTAGGTTATTATTTATTTTTTCAGAGATTTCAAAATCTCAATGATTAAGAAAAAGTGAGGCAATCTAATTTGCACATAGACAAATAAAAGAATTTCTCCTTTTAAATCTAAATCTAAATTTCATCACTTTTATAAACCATATGTTATTATGAAATATTATATTTCAATCATATTTATATGGAAAATGAAAAACAAATAATTTTTTAGTACAAAGTTAAGTCTAAATTCCAAATAAATTTTGGATATCTTTAATTCAAATTATTTAACACAAAAAAGGAAACAAAAAATTCTTTCAAAATTGTGATTTTTCTTTTAGGTTTTTTTAATGATATTTTTTTAAAAATATAATGAATAAATATATTTTCAAACCAACGTCTACTTTTATAAATTCATTTTGATTAAGTACTTAAATCACTTTAAATTCTTAGTATATACTATATGAGGAAACAAGAGACATTAAAATTATAAAGTTTTCATGTAAAAATTAATATAAAACAAATTTCATATTTGAAAATTTAGGTGATATATATTTCACTCACCATTTACCATTTAAAAAATTAAATTAAATTAAATATATTTAATTTCATAAAACAATTAAGTTATCATTATATTAATTGTGTTTGGTTAATTCTTTTTACATAAAAGAAAAATCTTATTATTTTAATTAAAAATGAAAATATTACATAACGACTTTAAACTTTTAATTCATAAAATGATAAAATTACTTGCAACGATCTTCCATTATGCGTATATAAATATTTGTAAAATAACGAATTTTATTGTTTCAGACCAACTGAGGTTAACCAATTTAGACTAAGTCAAGTCCTCATATAGGTAGATGCATGTGCCTCTAATCCATCCTCTATTTCTAAGGATCATATTCTTATGCTCTATACCCCTCATGATAACTGTTACATGTCTATGTGTTCCTCCCTCTACCTTCTTTATGATCCTACTTGCTTGATGAATACACCATGTCCACTTCAATTGATATTTAAGGAAGTCCCTTGCTAAGATGTCGGTCGTTTCATTTTCCCTGTAGTCCTTCAACCCTTTGATAATGATATTCATAGCCTTTTCGTGCTTGTCCTGTTCTTCTTTTATTTTAATTTTGATTTGCTTCTAAATGATTCATTTTTTATTGTTTGATGACCCACTTACAACTTGCGACCATGATTTAGCCTCTTCTATTCGATCATGTAGTTGATTTTCTTTAATTTCCAATTCGGCCAATGCTAACTAAATCTCCTTTATTTGTGTTGTTTCCTCTTCTTTTACCAACTCTAACTTCTCAAGGTTGGTTACCCTTATCTGCTCTAATTCTTGTTTCAAGGCAAGCACTCTTGTTGCCCTTTTTCAATTTTACCCTGCATGTTTGCAATGTGTTCCTTAAGATATTTATTTTCCCTCTTTATTTTGCCCTTCAACTTCACAATTTCATTTACTTTGTTGCCTTCATACCACTTATTCGCTTCTAAAATTTCAAGTCTCATTTTCATGCTCATGAGCTCTTCCACATATAGTCCTGATGATCACATTATTGGTGTTGATGTGGGACTCTATAGGCCTTTGTTGACATGTTTATTTTCTTTTTTTATCTTCTTTATTTGGTACAAAACCATCTGTTTTTTTTAGACCTGATTTGAGCCACTTAATAGCTTCTCGTTTCCCTACACTAGTTTGAGAAGCCTTGTTGGATATGCTGTTACTTTTGGTAGGATCATTACGCATTTTTTCTTAGGGTTTTTCCTTAGTTTTTGGATCTTCCTACACCTTAAATCCCCTTATATTGTTTTGCGTTTACAAAGGCCAATCTCTTGTCTATGTTGTAGGTTCTCTTCTGAAGAGAATTTGTCATAGAAGAACCCCATGATCTTGTTGAATCCTCCACTGTTATGGCAGTGTGAGGAAATGGAGGTTCATCAATGAGTTGAAGATTGTGTTTCTAATAAGATGTCCCACCTACTTGATTCACAAGGTTTAACAATGGCAATGAACCCTTCACTTGAGATTGCAAACCACCATTGTACCCTACCCCCTAGAGTAATCGAATAGTTTGCAACTTTGTTTCCTATTGTGTTAAGGAGTGGTATTTGTGTCTCCTCTATGTTGAAATCCTCTCTCAACAATGGAAACCTTTCCTTTGAGTCCTCCTATAGATTAACCATCATATTTATTTTATTGTGTTTTGTTTTGGTTTTATATTGGTCACAATTAATGTTTTCTAGTTTAAATGAAATAAACACAACCCAAATCTGTTGGCTGGTAGGGGCGTGACCCAGGTTCAGAGTTAAATAGCCAAACGAATCGTTGTACTACTAGCCCTTTCGGCAACAGTCCACGAAGCACGGACTAAGGTCTCACCTGAAGTAGTATGGGGGGGGGGTGTTGGAACCATGTTTCTGCACCCTTAAGATGTCTGAAGGTTTGATTCAGTCCAACTACTCATCCCTGCGCGCAGGTTGCTTCACGCACTTCCCTGGACTTCGCACCATATATACTTGCCTTCGTGCAGCCCTAACCAGGGGCTGTGGGGCTTCCGCGCTGTTGGAGCAGCACTCTACACTATTTCCCTAAGTTTCACCTAAGATCTTACCTATCTTCCTACACTAGTTAGTTATCTTCACGTAAATGGATGTCTTACGTTATATTTCGTTATACAGCATATTTATATGAGTTCGCGCAACAAATAAACAATACACTTTCAATTTATACCCAATAATACATTAAATAGGAAAAGATACACAGAAATATGATAGAACTTCTCTTTATTAATGTTTCCAACGGTTATAGACTCGACCTGCCCTGTGCACTCAGTTGCAGGGGTCTGCGCACTCAGCCGCGGAATACTAGGCCTTTTCGCACTTAGCTGCGGAGCCTTCTCCTACTCTACAACCCAAAAAACACTTTACACTTCGACTCAATCTCTTAGACTCATCATGCTTCTATTCTTTCTATTAGCTATATGTTATCTTCTACACTTAGAGCCTCACTATTTATACAATCCCATGGTCTGCGGACCATGGGTAGGTCTATCAAGCCGACATTACGTTACAAAAACAAGGGTGGACAACCCTGTGACTCTATTATGACTTCATGCTCCGCACCCACAATTTGCGGAGATTTTACAAAGGACTTGGTCAAAACTTGGGCTTTAAGCCCCAAAACATGCCTTGGGGGGATTCCATGCCCAACAGGCCCCCATCACAAACATCGTGACTCGCCCTCAAGTCACTTTGTCGGCACAGAGATCTTCACGCGGAGTCCCTCCAACTCTGTCCAAACCGCTGCAAGGTCGGAAACGCACTGAGCGATTGCCTGCTGAATTTCCTGTACGCATTGTTCTAAGGCTGTGGTGTCAGAACTGCTTCCCTGCATCTATTCTTGGATCCCCTGCATTTGTGCGAGCTTGCCTTCAATTGTTGCTGTGATGGTGAAGGTGTTACCAGGAATGGTGTCCACTTGGAGCTGCTATTCCCACTAAGACTGGTAGCTATCTTAGAAACAAACAAGTAAAGACTACTTTTGTTTTCCTTTATGAAAAATAGATAAGAGTGGAACAAAGGACACCAACCTTAGTCTTGCGCTTGGTTCCTTACTTGATTCCTCTCCTTCCTAATAGATCTTTACCGCTTCTTCTTCGTCTGCCCAGCTTCTAAGAGCACCTGTGGAATCAAAGAAGCATAATACTATCGAAGAACACAGATCTATATTCATAAATAACACAAGACCAGATATGTATTAACCATACAAATGCATATACAATCAAACATACAAGAATATGGAGGAAAACTTGAATAGCTTTATTAATATCAAGAATAGCAAGAGGATTACAACCAATAGTTCTGACCCAGCATCATCCTCCAACAAGAAAGCACTTCTTCACCTCAAGTAAAGCTTAGATCACCAAACACTATGAAGTTTCACCAGAAAACCAACAACGCTTCTCTACAAGATACAAGATTCTAGCCTCTGGATCTCTGTGATGAGGGATCCATATATAGATGATTGTAGGGGGGTGATTCATCTTTTGGGGTCTTGATTAGTGTCCTCTCTCTGATAGTTCTTGATTCCACTTGGAGACTGATGATCTCTTACTCATCCCTGGTCGAAAACAGAGAGGCAAGTGTGAGAGGGGAAGCTTCTGGAAGATTCTATGATCTTCCACCTCGCAAATTGTCTCTGCCATTTTTCCATTCTCGCCCATCGCACCCTACAGAGGGGCCATCTAGTATGCATCGCACCCTTTACACTGGGAAGGTGATATGCATCGCACCCTCTACACTCGGTATTCAGTATGGTCCAGTTTTGACCATTTCTGAGCAATTTTTAGTGGAGAACTTCTGGGAGGTTATATAATCAAATGACCTTGTTCCTTTAGGTAGTGAAGAAACACTTTTAGGGACTTAGTAGCCCTCAGTTTATGGACATTTATGATTGGGGTTGCAGTGCCCAAAAATGTCTATAACAGTTGCCCCCTAAAGCATGAGGTCGTTAATCTTTTGATGTTGGGTGAAATGCTTTATCATGAGGATCTGAAGTTTTTTCGAGCTGGGAGGC